>JALPQI010009491.1:0-42882 GCA_025490895.1 Thaumatotibia leucotreta
GACCTGTGATACAAAGGCAAAAATTAGGACAAAAAGAAATTACATTAACATAACCTAAAATTAGCTCATACAAAACCTCCGAACTTGTCCTTATTATATTTATACATTTATATACAAATAAATAATTAGTATAGGGTACTTACAGTTTTTACATTTTTAAGTTCCGCAGCATAGTAATCAACGTTATCTTTATGCAATCATAAATGCATCTATCTTAGGTAGGTTGCTGCTGTCCGCTCGCACAAAATTTGCCTCCATTTTCAGATACCACACGAATATTTACACCGGAAGATAATTATAATATTTATTAGAAAAGTCTTTAGAATTAGCACAAAGATCGAATTAAACAACAATAATATCTCGAAACACGAACTACACTCTGATAAGGAAGCAATATGGAAGCAATGTTTACTTGCAACTGACGTCACAGGAACGCTGACCAATCATAGGGCGTTGGCTGTCACAGATAATTTTTCAAAAAATATTTAATTTATTTTGGTGAAATAAATTATGCTAGAAATAGGCATATTTTTTTCTAAAACTAAGTGAAATGTAGTATAAATTATGCTATTTTCTAATAGGATGACCACATTTTGGGGTATATTTTTAATGTTGTCGAATACCCTACTTTGATCCCGGATGTATAAGGCCGGCCTAAGGCTTCATCACAGTAGGTCGTCAGGCAAAAAAAAACGCGTCGTGTGAAACCGCTCAAATATTTTTTCTATTCAATGACAAAATTGATGCCGTCTTGAATTTTCCACGGGATGGTTTCGTTGATATTTTTTTTATTGGCGATAATGACAAAATAGAAAGTGATAATCTTAAGCATTTTCAATATTCGCAATTGCAAATTTAGCTTGTACTCACGTATTTTTTCTTCTCTTCAAAAACTTATTCAAGTTCTTCCCTCTTTACCAACTTATTTATTATTCTTCTTGTAGAACGAGGGGCCGCACATAGTGTGCCACTAAGAGGGATAGACATAGTCACTTACTACTAAGAAGATACTTGCGTGTGTGGCACTTAGTGACGTATTCAACGCATTTGTCTGGCACTTACATTTAGCATCTAATGCACACACGCACAAAAAATAGTGGCACAGTGATAAGGACGGACGATTATCGTTCCTTTTCACTTCCACTAGTAAAAAGTTTCATAAGACCATCCCTTTCGTTCTTGCTATTATTATAACGTTGTCAAATCCATATTATTCCTACATTCATGTTGTAGAAAGATTATTAGGTAGGATTGTTTGTTGTAATTATGAAGAATTAGGTATAATTGTAATTATGAAGAAAAAATAAGTAATAAGACATAAAATATGAATTTATTTAATAATTTGTCGTCTTGGTAGGTTTTTAGTGTAATTTCATTTTGGTAAAGTAAAATATTCCAAAAAAATTAGTACGCTGTCATGAAATTGAACACAATTTTTTGAATTTGCTGCCTTTTTCTACTGAGACAGATTGCTGGACACAGTATAATCAGTCAACAATTTAAAATTTTCTCTTTTACCAATTCGATTATAAAAACAGGATAAACTAAGCACCCGAACTATAAAAAAAAAAAACAATTTTACAATCTGGCAGCCCTGCGATAGAAATGCTTTGATGTTTTCAAAGGTAAATAATCTGGCAGCACTGGCAGTGACAGATACGACCATCGTATACAAATAACGTCGCTTATCAATCGTCAAAATCCGGTAGAATATGACAACAACCATAGTATGGAAATCAAAATGTACGATAAAATGCCGTTTGTCAAGTTAACAGCACGACCATCATAAGCCCCCTGGATGGTGATCCAAACTTTTGCCCATAGAACAAAAATATGAAAATCGGGAGAAAAAAAACCGCTTTTCATACTGACCGGTACGGATGTGTTAATGATTTCCAGGCACGTTTCATTAATCTGTAAACACATTTACAAGGGATCAGTATGGAAAAATGTATAGGTACCTACATACAAATGAACTTCAATTGTACTTGTAGGTATTAAAAAAAATACGATTAGGTATAAAATAAAATATGGTTTCCCATGGAACCTATATGAATATCGGGTATATAGTGAAGTTGAAGAATGATTGTTCTCCGTTTGAGGGCATGTTCAGTACCTATTGTATTCCGGACATTCCGGTTAGAAAAGATTTTTTTCCTCTCAAAAAATATTGATTTTCTTAGAGCGTTGGCTAATTTGTAAGACCTGCCCCATAGAAATGCAAAACGATACTGAACAAAACCCCTTAAACGGAGAAAAACCAATAAAATTTCACCCTGTTGTATTGTATTGTATGTGACCATAGCCAATAAACTAATGATGAAATTCACACACTATTTATCTTCTTACCCTGCTTGTTTGGCTTTAAAGTACCTAAACTCAGCTTAGTGTTTGATGCTTAAACTGAACTGTCCATGTTTATAATGAAACAACTTTGAAAAGCTTCTTAAAGCTTAGTAACCCGAGAAGTTTGTTAACTTACAGTTTACAGGGTGACTTTCAAAATGTTTTTCAGCGATTTCTTTGATGTGGCATGATGCATAAAAGTACTCAAACTATTAGAAAACTAGTTTTCATTTAAATTAAAACCAATAAAGGCCCACGACGATAAAATTAAAGTCACTCCAACTCTTCTAAAAACTGTAGGGATACTAATTCAATCCATTTTAGTGACGTATCCATATTGCTCAAAAATCATTCATAAAGTTTCAGCAGAATTGTCCTAAAAGAAGGGTGGGCAATCAGTTCTATTCACCGATACGGATAGCAGCATATAGCTCGCCAGACAGCCTAATTTTAGTTGTATGTACAACTTTTTCTATGGCGCGAATTCACAAATATTTGTTGTTTTAAATATTAGTACTAACCTAGTGTTTAACTAACGTGAGTGCTCAGCATGAAAAACAAATTGTAAAAAGGCAAACATTTTAATATACTTAGTAAAAAATACCGTACGGCTACGGTAAAATTACCCAAGTATAGTCCAAAAGCTCTCAACCGTTGGTGGTATGGTCTATTTTATCGAATAAAGGATTAAGGCTTCGGCTCCATTGAGGCGGAGAGGAGCGGAGATGTGCAAAATTTACCAATTACATTCTTTAAAGTCTAAATTCGAAACACTGTGATGCGGTCTCATTGGCCAATTTTGCACATCTCCGCTCCTCTACGCCTCAATGGAGCCGCAGCCTAAGGCGACCCACTACCCACTACACTTAAATAGTTGGACAATGTACTCTCATATGGATTGTTTTCACACCTTTCGTTGAAATCTACCACATCAATTCCAGGCACGTACTTCAGAAGAGCTTGGCCGCTATCTCATTGCTGCTCGCGACTTGGCACCAGGAGACTTGGTGCTCACAGAGCGGCCTCTGGTCTTCGGACCGAAGGCCACAGTGGTGCCTGAGGCCACCATGCCATGCGTGGGATGCTACAAGCCAGTACCCACTGATGTTGGGGAGAGATGTGCTAAGTAAGTGATACCTGGACCACTTTTACCGTAGGGATTATTTCATGTGATTTCAACAAATCTAGTGTGATGCATTTCTGATTTGAATGACAAAAATTGAGGCGTTTACTCCTACATGCTACAAATAAGTAACAACTGTATAGTCAAATGACCGTATGGTGACATTCCCGGCAGTCGCCCTAAGCACTAGGCAAATCAGTGGTCGGGTCGCCTATAATATTAGTGAAATGAAAGAAATGAAACAATCAGTACAATTAAGGGTATTTTGGGAAAAGTGTATTTTGGGAACAGTGGATTATGAAACTAGAGTATTTCGACAGTTTCAGGGAAATTATTTTTAGGGTATTTTGAGAAAAATATATTTTTGGAGTAGTTCCCAATGGTCCTGGTATGAATCAATAACGAGATTTTTTGGGAATATGGTAGCATGGAATTAGTTTCTTATGAGTCTTCTTATGAGGTGATTTTAAGATTAGTGCGTTCGGTGACGGATACCGAAAATGGCCACAGTGGTCTTTGAAACGTTAATCCAGTAAGATAGAAACTTATGTTGAAGAGAGATTCGCCATTGTCGGGTCTTCGGTTTGAAGGCCACCACATGGGCACTTAAACTAAGAAATCCAACACCCAAATACTTTCGTAAACTCGGGTAACTCGGGTTCGACCTTACTTGAACAGTTGTTTATTTAAACTTTTCATTGTTTACTAAGATTACCACGGACTATCGCTTAATTAATACTAATTATGACGTACTTAGGTATTTAGTTTGCAGCTAACTTGCTTAAAATTATCTTTAATTAATGATAAATCCAACTCCCCCTGCGGGTGTCGTAAGAGTCGACTAAGGGATTGAAGTGTCACTAACCATTATTTGATAAAAGATTGTTGCTGATGGGCAGCAGCGTCATCATAGTGGACACATTACTGCGATCGCCAATCCGCTTGCCCAGCGTGGCGATTATGGGCATTTACCTCCTAATGCATCTATACGCATAGTTAATAGGAGAGGCCTACGTCCAGCATTGAACTATCATAGGCAGATTATGATGATGAATGATAAATATCTATTGAAATATATACTGTCAGTTCTTAGTTGCAGCTAACACTGTGATTGTTTTATTATAAGATATCTTTTATAACCATATTTGTATTTAACTTACCTAAGATATTTTCATAATATTTATTATTAAGCGGATAATTAAATAATAAACGTCAAATTACTGTAGGTGCGTCTGGTGCCTATTTTCCCCGTATAAATCTCGTTAAAATTGATATAATTTTCGAATTTATGAGGGAGAAATCAATACGCTATGACTTAGTTCCATGAATTCCCCAAAGGTTTCCAATATACGTCATGGCGTAACTTAGTTTGCAATATTTGTACATCAAATAAGGAAAAATAGTATTGCTCCCGTTTGAGACAGCAATCACCGTGGGAATAACTACTTTATTGAACTGTGTATTTATAGGCCAGCACTGAAAATTTTATGAGGGAACTTCATTCCGGGAACTTAATGCTAATCCAGAAAGGCCCTTTGGGTTTCGTAGAAAATGTCAAAAATGGATCATTGAAGGGATCGTTATGTCCGATGTCCGTATTCTGTCCATAACATTTCGTGCGCTTTACTCTCCATGTATACAAATTCTACATGGAAAATGGACAGGACGAGAGATTTCTTACAATTTGATTTATAGCGTTACTTTGGCTTAGTTCCTAAGTGGTCTAAAATTCCAATTGACTATACATTAGAGTGGGTTATTTTCTATTTATCATTTCTTGTTGGTCATACTATCAAGAATTTCTATTTGTTTGAAGACACAGTTACAAAACGATGCCATTTAATGTTTGATTGTCACACGTTTTTTTATTACCTACATTTTTAATTTCACTTTTACCGCGAACGGATTTGAGTTCAAATTTTGCTGAAATGTATAGGCCTTACTAATTTTTTTAATATTTTCGTTCTTTTTTTCGTCTTTATAGGCGTGACTATCGAAAAGTTATTTCCAGGCAAACACAATAGTCCAAGATAGCTAAAGTAGGAACAAAAAGTAAAATCATAAGTAGATGTAATCCGCGATTCAGTACAAAATATACCTACTGAAGTAACTGAAGTTTCAATGAATTCTTTTAAATCGATCCGGAAGTAGAAACAGAATTGCGATCACATAATCACTTTGCATATTATTTATCGATTTTATTACCCGACTACTTATAACGGTTCCCAATAAAAACATTTTTTTTCTTCTTACATCAGTGCACCGTATGCCGTATGTTGCTAAGTGAACCTTCGGAAAGAAAATTTGTAATTTTTTTGTCTTCTTATAATAGCCAGACTGATCTCCTTATTTTAATGGTATTGGAAACGGATTTGAATTTCATAAATTCGTGGTTGAATTATTATTTATTTCATGCAAATATTTTGTAAATGATTTCAATTCTTATCCTTCGGCATCTATTTAAATCCTAGGAAATCTTAATTCAATATCGAATTTCAATGCAAACGAAGTTATTTGAATTACTAAATTCTCTAGTTGAATAGAAAACTATGTAGACTTTGTCAATGCAGGTGTCATTCAACTTCTGTTTAACTTTAACAAGCAAATACTGTGCATTAATAATAGTCCGTCGAAATGAATGAACAAGATTTCATTCATTCTTTTTACAAATCAATACGCCAGATTTTCGGGTTTTAGTTATAAAGTCTAATTTAGGCATGTAAATAGCAATAAACTACATCCGAACGTTATTAAATAATACGGTAACACACTATAAAAACGCAAAAGTAATTAAAAATCAATTCCTTGCTAAAACCATTTGAATCGAAAAGTCAACAAAAATGTAGTCTACATACATTTCGGCTTTGTTACTGAATAGAGTCGAAAAGTGGTAGTGCACATTTTTCGTCTGTACTCGTATCTACCAAAAACGTTTACCAAAACAACTGCCAAATACTTAGTTACAAAATATTTTGTGTTGGATGCGAATGACTTGCAAATTATAAGCTTAACCTTATTATGAAATATGGCGCACTTGGAAAATCGCCAGAACGTTGGATCTAACTAGAATATGGTTTTGAAATGATAAATGAAGTATAGATTTATAGCTGTGAATCACAAACCATTGTGTCGAAAGTGACGAATTATCCCCTAAAAACAGATTAAGGAGGAGGAATAGTTTAGGTTCAGAAGCTTTGTTACGTAATAGGTATATATTCGTTTCTTGACCCACGAACAAATAAAGGTATTCTGTCTATAAGTACTTCTTTTCAAATTTCATTGTGTCAATAGAAAACAAAGAATATGAACTAACCTAAAGCTAACCTAATGCTGTTTAGCGTTAAGTCCGCCAATTGTACATTTTTCTTTGTTTGTGTAATAAAGTTTTAAATAAAATAAATAAAGCATTAGAGTCTGGCTAACGAAAGCTGAGAATGAGAAATGGCGGCAAATTAATAAAATATAGAGTATGGTATCACTGGGTTGCACCCCGAAAATCAGTCTTGATACTTGTAATATATTTAAAACTTAAAATTATTTTGTTAAATTACCTGGATTTATTACAATCCAAATTAATATATTATGTACATAACGTAGCTGTTCCATGCAACTTTGTCTGCATGACACAATGCAATATGATGTAGGTATTGTAGGTACCTACTACTCTAAATGATGACCCATGTTATTAAATGGATCCCATGATAAAATTTTAAGCAAATCTGTTTAGTTATTCTCAAGTTACATCATAGATTCGACAACACCAAGTTAGTTTTAACTTTTTACATACATATTATGTACCTATTTTTTAACTTTTTACATACATATGTATGTAAAAAGTTAAAACTAGCTTGGTAATGTGTCGAACCTATGATATAACTTGAAAATAACTAAGCAGATTGGCTTAAAATTTGATATGTTTTTCGGCTCTTCATATCATTATAGCCTTTATACCATAATATGTCCGAAAAACAGAGTGATTTTCACACTTGGATATAACACTATTATATGTCTATACATAGGTATAGGTAATATTAGTAACGATTTGTAAATTGTATCATCGCAGAATGGGTGTAATCATGATTAAAACTACCTATAAAATTGTCCGTTACGACACAAGTGCGAAAAACGTGAAATTCTAAACGAGTGGCGATTTTTTAAAACACGACCGATAGGGAGTGTTTTAAATCGACACAAGTTACGAATTTCGTTATTGCACGTGTCTCGTACGACGTTTTTTAGTACAGATGGCCCTCCGAAGTTTTGAACCTGACTTAAAATGACCCACTTCTCACACTAGAGCCTAAAAAATGCACCATCTGTACTAAAAAAATATAATTCTGCCGGTGTGTGTATTTTTAATAAATAGGAAACGAAATATTTATATTTTTTATTCAGAATAATTAAAGTCAGACTTAAAAAACTCATACAATGATTCATACTATTTGTGCCATAACACATAAATCACATAATAAACTCATCTAATGCAGTTTTTATGACATTGTCTCTTTCGCTGTACTTATCTTCCACATGAATGACATGGTCAGTCATTGATTTCCAATCTGAGGCAGTTATACTCGCGAACTTTTTTCATTCTTCTCCAACTCGCATAACTTTTCTACCGTATTTTTGACAGCGTTAACTCCTTCAACCTCTCCCAGACCTTCTGGTAAAAAAAACAAATGACCATTTTAAATCAACCTAACATAAATACAAACTTAAATCTATTATAGTCGATAGTATATCAGATAATGAGTACAAGAAAATTGAATAAAGGTAAGTATCAAAATGGTACTACGTACTAACCTAGGAACACCGATATCGTGTGTAAACACTCATGTTTTTCCTTTTAAGCGATGATTTTCTCCTCTTGTTTTTCTTTATATTTACTTATTATAGTACGCAGCGGCTTACGAACATTACTTTTCATAGTATTTTTCATCATAAACACCTTAAAACGTTGCAATTGTGGAAAGCGAGCAATGGGTGTCAAGTCGAACGAAAGACAGAACATGACGTTTGACAATTCATCTTGTGATGCCATATGAAAAGTTCCGTAAAAATCTCATTCTCAGCTTTCGTTAGCCAGACTCTATTTCATAATCACGCACTTTTAGAACACAATCTTGGTTTTATCGTCATTTTAAAAACTTGAGTTCACATAAATTTTTAGTTAAAGTTATTGATATTTATTTTATATTAACGTAACAATATGTCTGCCAACTTGTTTCATGAGATTTGTCAAAAAGACGTCAAATGCTATGGAAAGTCAGCCATAAATATTTGTTTACACTTTTTTGTTTTCTAATGACGAACAGTATACAACTATAGCGTAATATACTGTTTTTAATTGAAGGCATAGAAATCACGGTCTACTATCATTACATCCATTAAGCGGGCTGAAAGCATGTCTGCCTGTCTGGTGCTAGCGTAAAATAAAAGTTCTACGGGACAAACAGTGCTCTTTAATTCTTCACACCCAGAGACCTAATATGACGTTACTTCGCTCCTTTTATCTGCACTCCCAGACCGGCATTTGTAGTTAAAAATTACAAGCCTTGCTTTATAAAAACGCTACAAACTTCATCATAAAGTAGACACTAGTACCTAGAGGTTAATGGGCTCAGCCCAGCGCTCAACGAGGTTGTATGTTCCTGTAACTCGACGAGTCGCTCGGGAAAATGGGTCACACCTAGATTTTTGTTCTGTAGGCCTAGCCAAGATGACTTTCTGCAATCGTATACGATAAGCGATAGCTGATAAATGTATGACCATTTTCATACATTATTATGGTCACGTGACTTGTCACTTATCGTTGGGTATCGTTCAGAATGGCAACTTGGCTAAGCCTGCTAATCTATGAATTTAATGTTTGGGAAAACAAAGTGCCCAAAAGTGATACATTTTGAGACAGTTTTTGACTATCATTATGAAGTCATGGTAATACCGCAACGTGGTTATGTGGCGTACTCGAAGAGGCGCTCAATTATGCAATAACAGAGAGGGTGCTGATGAATGATACCAAAAATCATTCGCTCAATTAAAGCTTGTTCTGCCTAAACTGACCGATCCTGCGCCAACCACATCCAGTGGACTCCTGCGACTGATGCCGAAACCACTCGGCCACTCCAGTTGCTCCACAAAATACCAATTAACCTTTTCAAAGTTTCCCCTGGTGCGTCGCATACGCTAATATCTTAACTAATTGATATGACTATACCTTAACCTTACCAGTATGCTTAGCACATGATTGGCGCGACAGTATCTCGCCGCGAGATAGTCTATCCGTCCCTCTTTTGTTAATATAGCTAGTGAAGGACGGGAGATCTATCTCGCCGCGACATACTGTCGCAAGAAACATGTGCTAAGCCTGCAGGGTCAGGTTACTTTGCTTTGACAGCGTTTCCTGTACTTAAGGTGTCGTTGGCGTGATAACTACGAAGCATATAAGAACTTAATGTTGTTCTAGGTGTTGAAGTTGAAATTAAAAAGTTTAACCCTAGATCCGTTTACGATCTGTTTCACAATCCCCGGATGAATCAACATCCGTCTGATAAAATGATCACTATCCTTTTTACAAGGCATATTAAAGAAAAGGACAGTTAACATTTGGGTCAAAATTCTTTTCGTTGTCTTAATTTGTGTCCCTAAAAAACGTGACGCAGTGGTGATTTTTGTATGAGATGATGTTTTGTTTTCAATTTGTGATGTATGGATTAAAATCTAGAGTGAAAAAGAAATACAAGTGCGCCGAGTTTTTTTTCAATACTGAGTCCAGATAGCAACTAAACGCGTGACAAAGTGGTATGAAATAAGACAACGAAAAGAATGTTGACCCATTTATCTGGTAGATTTATTTAGAAGCAGGCAACACTAGGCAAGCTATAGGAATTGGGTTCTAGGTCAAGTGCTGGCCAACTGCAATTTTAATGCGCATATTTTTTGAACAACGAATATAAGGTTTTCCGAGAGAAGGTCTTTGTAACTTTTTGTACTGGTGAAGTACCAAATTGCCTAATACAGTACACCTGCCTTTCAGTTTTTTCAATATTTATACGAATTCTTGAACCGCATAGCTTTATTTATTTTGCAAAAATAATATATGATTACATTATTAGGAAAATTGTAGATACTGTTAGCGGCATATTGGAACGGAGCTTTACAATGGCAGTCGAACTTCGCGAGTAACCCATGGCGTCGATCGGATTTGCTCTCGTGTATTCAATTAAGAAGTAAAGTGAAATCCAAGGGTTCGATGCTTTTAATGTTATTAGTACATGGTAATCAAATTGACATAATTTCAGGAACTTCTTAGCTGCCATTGAAAACGAACTGGTTGCGTTACCTTTTGGTATTTTTTGGCAGTTTTTCATTATCATTAACTTCTTATTGCCCAAATTACCCACCATGGCTGAAAACTGTGGTAATTTTAAAATAAATAGTAATCTAAATCGTGAGCGACGTATTTTGTTGCCAGTATTGTTGAAAATTAAGTGTCTGACTGACTTTCCCAAATTCTGCATGCATACTAAACATTTAACATAAACGGAGAGCACTTATGTAAGTAGATATCTGTCTTATTTACTATTAAAATTCTAACCAATTCTTGTTCATTTATTGTTTCTCAGAATTTGAATGCACACAACATTTTATTTTTCAAATATTTCAAAATGGATTTGGAAAAGACGTTAACATAATTGGTTTTAACAATTTTACATAACAAATTCCATTGTGCTCGCTTGTGAATTCCTAATCATTCGTATTTCTCAGAAACTTCTTTGTTTTGAACATTCGATAACATTAATTAAATATTTGAAGCCAATGCATAATACAAGTTGTTCACAAACAAACTTGGCAAATCACACAGGAGGTTATATTGGGCTTGCAAATGTGATTTATGAAAGTGTGGTACGATTAAATGGAGCTATCAGCAATTTTAGCAGCCTGTAAACTTGCTAAATCTGGAGCAAAATCAAACTGAAAAAGCACCTTCATCATAAAGCAAGCCACATTGAATCAGTATAAGCCCACCGCAAATCGGAGAATTTCGAGCATTTGTCCTTGTCACCTCAACGAAGGTGTCATAGGAGTAACAGAGATATTATTTGCTCGAAATATAACCATTTAGGTATTTCGAAGTTCACAGTAGCTTTCAACATCTAAATCATATTGTTGTTTTCTTGTCGGTCAGGAATGTTGCCAATATGCTCAAAGATGATGCAGATTGTGTGCTCTTGTCCCTTTTGCTTTTAGTTTGTAATACCTCCACCTCTGGAGTTATAGGTGTCCTTTAAGCTAGCAAATTACTTTATTGACCGAATGCTTATTAGCAACCAAAGTTAAGAAAAATATATTTACCAATTGCCAATCGTTGATTGGTACGAATTTTTATAGCATGTCGCGTTTAATTTTTCTTGTCATTTTTTCCCATTTTTTAACAAAATCGCATCCGCCCAATAAGCGCATCCAATTTTATCGCGTGAGGCGACATATTTCATTCAATTTTGAAAGTGACAAAGGCTCAATTGTTAAAGGGTCGTTTTATTATTATGGAAAACTGTATAAAAGTAACTTTATCGCTCGCTGTGTGAAAACAATTTTGGCTCAAATTTTTCAATATTTATAAACCGTAACATTGGTTATTTACACTTAATTTATTAAACTGATCATTTCTAAGGTACTGATAATTGTATGTACTTCTCAATTACCTATTTCAGTGCGAACTGGATGTATAGTGGTAAAGTGATTTTGGTCCTGTTAAGTCTTATTAAGACGTAGCTAATGTACATTTTTTGTTGTTTCAGATGTGGCTGGCCCGTATGCAGTGGTAATTGTCCTGGCTTGACAGACCCAAGACACCACGGCACTGAATGCGCCATATTGAGTGTGCGTCCTGAATGTGCCTTGGATAATATGCCTGACTATTACAGGTAAATATAATCCAAAAAGTTTATTTTTAGTACAAATGGTGCCTTTCTTAGGCTCTAGTGCGAGAAGTGGCTCATTTTACATCAGGTTCAAAACTTCGGAGGGCCATCTGTACTAAAAACGTCGTACGAGACACGTGCAAAAGGAAATTCGTAACTCGTGTCGATTCGGATTTCCTGTTTTTTGCACTTGTGTTGTAATGTACTATTTTATGGCAACGGTGGCGATAAAACATACGGACCATTTTATTATAATGGTGAGTAGTTACGAAAGCTTACGAACGCCTTTAACTCTCGAAGTCACATTTGCGCTGCCGACTCTTTACAAATCTAAAGGAGGGGAACTCCTTTCTTTCTATGTATGTATATGTAAAATAACCTAAGTTATGAGGCTACACAACCGTTTTAAGAAATTTACTTTTTTTCAGGCTTTATTAATCGTGAACCACCTAGAAAAGTGTGTAATTATTTTTCTATTAAGTAAACTTGAGACATTGGTTTGTTTTAAATAATTTGTTATTTTTTTGTTTTAATATGCGAAGTCAAAGGAGACATCGAAAAACAAAAATGGATACTAGTTAAATTATCGTCCCACGCAGTTTACCCTCCTATATATAGTTTGGTAAACGAACTTGTTGCCAGACGATATGAATACCGTAGAATGGGGTGACTTTAGGAAAAAATGTGGTTACTTTGATAGAAGTAAAATGGCCATTAAAGTGTCAATTAAATTCCATTTATTGGTAATTTTAGGTAAAAAAAATCTTTGTTACAAATCCGATTAGACTGAACTGACATATCATGGCGTAAAAATGAATATGAGTTAAAAACTAAGATTTCAAAGTCGCCCCTGCATTTTATAATCACTCCGTTCTACGGTAATAAAAATGTTTTGGTGTAAATTACTACTATTTCCGTTTTGTAGGCACGACGCACTCCTACCTCTAAGATGTGCCCTATTGCAGTCCACTGCACCAGAACTATGGAAGAAGCTGTCAGAAATGCAGTCGCATATGGAGTGTCGCTCTCCTGGCACGGAAGCTTATGAGTAAGTATGAGAATGGGAAAATCAACTTCTCTGAAGATCTGGTTGCATAGCCAAGTTGCCAATCGCTAACGCTCAGCAGCGTATTCCGTTTTTATCGTTCTTTCTTATTAGTGCGACAGAGACAGTTAGTTGCTTTTCGTACACTATTGACGATTGAGCATTAGCGGTTGGCAACTTGGCTAAGCACACTGTGTTGCTGCTGAAGCGCCTATAAACGGAGAAGATATCGGTCATGCTCTAATAATCTGTTATGAAAATGACATATATCAAGATAAATGATGAAATTAATATCTAAATAATAATGTAACATAAGTCCAAGTACCTACATTGGCAGATAATGCTTTATAGTTTTTGTAATGGTTTCAGTTGTCGATAGAAAACATTTAACGACAAGCTTTAGATCAAAATCATCTTGAAATGCGTGCATTTCAAGATGATTTTGATCTAAAGCTTTACCTCTTACGTTTCAGTGAAGCTAACGAGTTCATCGTAGAATACCTCATAAATAACTTCATCAGTAAACTTGATGAGGATACAAAGAATAAATATCTTCCGGAAATGTCAGCTGAACACCTCCATGTCTTTTGTGGAATAATTGACACTAACGCCCTCGAAATTCGCTTGATGGAGGGCACGGAGATACTTGCATTGTACACTAATACTTGTATCATGGAACACAGTTGCATACCAAATACGAAACACACCTTCAACCATGTGACAAAAGATAGAAATGATTTATATAAAATCACTGTCAAAGTTGTAGTTCCAGTACTGAAAGGGAATCATATAACGACGATGTATAGTCATGCTCTATGGGGTACTCAAGCTAGAAGGCAACATTTGAGGGATACAAAATATTTTTCCTGTCGCTGTGAAAGATGTGCTGATCCAACCGAACTTGGTACTTACATCAGTGCTATGAAATGCCTGGGAGATGGAAATAGTGTTTGTGACGGAATACATTTGCCTGAAGATCCATTAGATGATGAAACTGACTGGGCTTGCAATAAATGTTCAGTAAAAGTAAATGGTGCACAAGTGCTAATGATAATATCACAGATGGCTGAAGAAGTTGAGGCTGTTGAAATGATGGGAGGCACAATACAGATGTTGGAGGACTTGCTTTGCAGATTGTCAATGTTTTTGCATCCAAATCATTATCACTTGTATTCCATAAAGCACTCCTTGTTACAGCTATATGGCAGACAGGCAGGCTACACATTAGATGAAATCTTAAACAGGAAAATCAAAATGTGTAAAGATCTTATTGAAATCACTAAGAAATTAGACCCGGGTAATGCCAGGTTGAGTTTATATAGTGCTGTTTTGCAGCACGAATTGCATTCTGCATTAATGATGATTGTAAAAAAAGCTAATGGTGAAGGAAAACCTTTGGAAGATTTGAAAGCACTCATTTATGAAGCCAAAATAGCTATTCAAGTAGCTTTAGAATCTTTGAAAGATGATATGGAAGAAATGGCCGGAAAGAAATTGTTTGCTGTAATTTCTGAAAGTAAAAAGGATTTCGATAAGTATTGTAAGAAAAAGAAGGTGAATGTTTGATTTTATTTATTGGTTTCCGCTTGAAATTATATCTTAAATCTTAATAATTGTTTCTTTCTTATATTTAACTATCACAGTTGTTTCTTTGTTCACATTTTCTTATACCTAAATTTTGTCATTACGAACTACGAACATTGCATTTTATTTTTTTATTTCAAGTTTACTTATGTATACTACTTATTTTTATTACTGTAGAAATTGTTTTTGGTATTTTATTCGCTTCACGCACAAAGAAATGAAAAAGCTTCGTTCTCAGTTTCTTTGAAATCAATAGGTACGTTTTTCAAGAAATATTTTTCAAATGTAGGTAACTTTGTGCATAATAGTTTTATGGTATACATTTTTAACTATTTGTGACTTAAATTTCGTTTACGTTGCTGATTTTCTGGTATTTTTTATGTTTTCATAGAGGTTTTATATTAATAATTATTCCGTCACTTACGACTCAATCAGTATAACTAGATGTAGATTCTAGTGTAACCTCTTTTAAAAGTATGGAAAGATAATCCACAAATTCATTAGCTACTTTCCTAAATTCCTGAACCATCGAAACCCACTTCTCCCACTATCGCTGTCGATGCTGCTGACGATCCAGTCAGTGTATCTGGACACCCTGGTGTAGATCCCGGGCATCTTTGCGCGGGCGCATCCGCTGCCGGTGGAGACCACGCCGACAACCATGGCGTGGGTGTGATCTTTGATCATCAATGGACCGCCGCTATCTGCCTGGAAAATGGTAAAAGATCTTATAAGCTAACATGTTCATCAAAGTATTAGTATGAATCGAAACGGGATATGTACGTAAATTGCAATTATTGAGCACCAGATATTTTGGTACTGTTGCAAGTGCTATTTTCACGGGTGCTCAATAATTGCAATTTACATGTGAAATATCCCGTTTGAAGTCATACTAATAATGTAAAAAATGTTGTTGTTAGAACTTAAGCGACATTTTAGATTATGATTTTTTTTAGATTGCTCCCATGCGTAGCGCTTGTGGACGGAGCCACAAAATACTAGAGTAAAACTTCCTAGAATCTAGAAAGCTATAGTAATTTGTGTCCCTTTTCCTTTAGGAGGGACAAAAAACATTGTGTCTGATAGTTGTAAAAATGTTTCATTCATGGCACATAGAAACATTGTGAGGAATATGGAATAATCCTAATAAAGTTTCAACCTTTTGATAGCTAAGCTAGTTAAGCTTTTGTTTACGCGAAAGATAATGCTTTTAAACATCCACCCTTGCACATAGAAAGGCACATATATTATGGGTTTATGGGGGTGGTATGTGGGATTCACTCACAGAGGAGAATACCTGCTAAAACCCTGGTTTACCGTTAGTGTAGGTACCCTAGAATCGAGTTAGCATGACACAACCTGAAGATAGTGAATCCTGGGCTTTCTTTGTTAAATATATTTACCCAGCAAGAATCTCTGCCCCCATCTTCATAGCCGGCACACATCTGGCTTGCGATGACTTTGACCTTCTTTCCTTGGCTTTGATACCACTGGTTGCATTCCTCGTTGGCTACCACTATAACGTCGGTTTTCTGGAGAATGTTTGGTCTGGAACCTGTGAAAGCCGACATTTTCGAAGGTATAGAAATTCTGCAAACGCTAAATTCCATAGCATTTCTTTAAAGGATTGTACATTTCATTGACGTCTGAAATAGTAGTTAGAGCACAGTAAACACAATGCTGAGCAAGATAAGCCACTTTCCGCAAAATGACTGAAAAGTTTGTATGGAATCCTCCTTTTATGTTACCATATTTTCTTACAGTCTTGGAAAAATCGCAAATACCAGAAATGATTGATTTTAAATTGGGGCTATGTATACTGTAACATGAAATTCTTGTAAAATTGCAAGTTTTGATGTTATGCTTCCAATTAAGTACATAATACTCATATTTTAAAGACAAACGGGTCTTAATCGCGTAAACTTACGTTTAATTATATCCTGATGTTTTGAGCATGACGTTACACCCGTGGTCGCAGGCACGGGTGTAACGTCATGCCCGAAACATCAGGATATAATTAAGCGTAAGTTTACACGATTAAGACCCGTTTGTCTTTAAAATATGAGAGATAATCGTGAAAGTTTAAATCAATATACATTATACTCGTAGTGTATAGATTACAAGATTATTATTTTAGTAATTGGAAATGATGGAATCCAAGAAGATTAATTTCGAAGCCGAATATAATAATTTTATTTGTATAATTTGCTACGTGAAGAAATTATTACATATATCTAACTAGTAATTAACAATTACGTATATTTTAATCACTAAATATGTTTGTACATTACTTCGCTAATAGTTTCACGCTCAGCTGAGTATCACTTATACAGTGTGTTACCATCACGCGGGCTTTTTTTAAACGGGTGAACATTGGAATATAGTAATAACATGCATTGCTAGCAGCAATCGTTTTCAAGTAGGCTTTTTTACAATTGTCAATAATTAAATTAACTGAAGAATTCATTAATTTTGTAAGGATACCTCTTATACGTCTTAGTAAAATGTATTAAGGTGAAAATGTGGTATTATGTTTATAATCGAATGTATATTTGAGACTATTTTAATACGGTTCGAAAATCTAGCTACTCGCAATTGTTTCTCAATTAGTGCTTTAATGGAAACTGAAATACTAATTGATTGAATCCATTAGCGTGGCTTGGTGATGAAATGCAGAATTTCTTCCTAAATTAATTTACGTAACACCAGTTTTGCTTATATAGACAATATAATATACGAAATGTGTAATCCGCTTTTATACTCGTATAGTTAGAGTGTAAATAATATATAATGATGGCGTTTCTTTTAAGGGCATATTAAAGATTGTCTTTTAATTGTATTTTTTTATAAGGACCGGTTGGTCAGATGAACCCAGCAAGGAATACTGCAAAAAAAGCGGAAAAAAATTCATACATTCCGGAAGATACATTACTTTTCAATCAGACTCCACGATATTGCGGGGTTTACCTTTATAAGGCAATATAAATTAATAGTTTTAATTTAGAGTAATAATAATATTTTCATCACACTTGCTGTCTAAGCGCGCCATTGCTTGTGTGCGTAGCGGGAGTAATAGAAAAGTGAAATTCCCTAGGGAGTAACAGAAATCTCAGTACGTCAATTAATAATATTATGTCTTAAAACTTATTTTTTTGTCGGCACGTGTCATGAAAAACATTGTATGCATCACGGTCGGTAAGCGGAATACTAACTCGAGTCATAAAAGCCCTCCGCCTAACGGCGTCGGGCTTCTAACGCTCTCGTTAGTAATTCCGTAGTTACCTCCCTTGAAGCACAATGTACTATTTCTCACAAACATTTTGAAATTTGGTAAAAGGTCCAGCAGTTACAAGTCAGAGAGAGCTCAACGCAATATCTGTGCTCAGCTCTGACTTTAACCTCTAGCCACCCAGAGGCCTACGAAAAGATCCCCTCAAACAAAAGAAATTCTGTTCTATTTCCTACACCATGAATTCAATATTCACTGGATTTTCTTGTTGTCTGGTCGGCAGAAGGATAAATGAACTCGTAGTTCCCAATAAGTAAGAAACCCTTCAAAAATGTCTGTGCCCTGGGAACTTTCTAGACATAAGTATAGAAAAATATTTTCAATAAATCAAGCGTTAACTCTCATAAATATCAAGCACCGCCTTAAAGATTTCAACAAATCTGTTTCGCAATTCGAGTGTTTTATTTGTTTCAGGATTTTCGTTTGTTTCTAATCTGATGGCCTATCGCGGACATCGAAAATCGTATAATTCTAGCATCTGACTTTGTCACTCCAATAAAGGCGCGATTGGAGTGGCAGAGACAAATTCCCGAATTTTACGATTTTCGATGTTCGTAAGTAGACGTTCTGACCTACATATGAAGGGTTATTTCTTATTTGATTAGGCAGCAAACAAGAAACCTAAATCTACTTACATTTTTAGATCGAAGATTTAGCCTTCATAAATATGATTTCTTTGATCTCGAGCCTATTGATAATTCCTAGATTCGTTCAAAGAATGTGAATAGACACAGTTCAAATCTACATTTAGGCTAGTTGATCTAAATTGGTGACGTCCTTTGATCTTTTAAACGAAGCTTATTCCTATCTGCAAAAAGGAGGAGGATCTTTATAATTTGCCCATTTCGAGTAATTTATTCGCTGACATTACCAGATGACAATTCCCGGAGATAAAAGTATTTATCAAATGGCTCTTAATTGAATGTACATACCTCTTCATTAATATAAGGAAAGATGAGGTAAACTTAATACAGTTAAGAAAGTTATGTTGTGTAAACAAGGACCAGCAAGAGTCATCAATATTCCAAAAACGAACACAACTGCCACAGTTTTTTGAGGAGCGTTGCCTTATAACATAAACTTACCTAGTGTATCTAGTGAAGAATCAACTAACAGCAGTGCTATTAGCCCCATATTATGTCCCGGCCACGACATTGGTCTAAGGCGACCAGCGGCGAGCGAATCCATGAGTTGGAGCGGGATGCCGATATGGGTATGAGAGGCAGCACGTATGATTTTCCGCTAAGCCGGTGGCCTTAGACCAATGTCGTGGCCAGGACATAAGTTTTGGGCTTCTAACTGCGGCAGGCGGGCGCGGGCGTCACTCTTTCTTTTTGTCATTGATTTGAGGATTGCTGCGTATTACCTTTCCTTCCATTCTACTCAGAGAAGCAGTTATCAGTTACCTACATTTAGTAGCAAAAAAACCGTATTAAAATATTGGGCTTCGATCTATGAGCCATTGGAGATACCACAGTGTTTTGATTGGCTAATTTGATCAGCTTACCTTTTCCACTAATTTCACCATCTATAAGCTCCATTTAACTAAAGTGGCAAAATAGCCCCCCTCGAATCCTGGACTTTTGCCTGTTCGGTTGTAAGTCATTAAACCATATTTCAACTATCCTCATTTGTGAAGCAGCAGTAGCTCCACTGAAGTCCAGGGTCTCTGACTGCAACAGACATGCGCGGTCAGCCACTCGACCAAATGCCGCCATACTGTTTTAAGGATAGCTGGTTTATCAACTCACCTTTCCCTAAATCTTCGTGAATGAATCCCCGGCCAGCAAAAGTGGCTATAGCCGCACCCAAATTCTGGGCTACTGGCTAAGGCCAACATTGAAACTGTATTGTTTTGTGGGTCACTGAGTCTTAATTTACCATTTCCTTTATCTTTTAGTGAAGCTCCAACCAGCAACAGTGGTTACAGTCCCACTGAATTCCAATTGCAGCGGATAGGTGCCGTAAGTCACTAGACCAGAAGCTGCCATACTGTTTTGAGGATCGCTGATTTATCAACTTATATTACTTGTCCCTCGGTGTTCATTAGTGAAGCTCTAACCAGCAACAATAGTTATCAAAACATCAGCCTATTTTAGTCCACTGCTGTACATAGGTATCTTCTATAATATACAGTGTGTTACCATGACCCAGGATTTTACGAAAATGGGTAATAATACGTATTACTGGCAATCGTTTTCAAGTATTAAGAGTTGACAAATATTTAAATTAATTGTATAATTATTTTTATTTCGTTCGAACGATCAATGTAACGCGTGTATTGCTTAGTTGTCAAACGTTGCGAGTGGCTGCGATCTGTCATTGTCAAGTGCCTTTTAACGATTTATTTTGAAGTACATTGCTTCTCAATTAACTTTTCTTAGAAAGTTAATTACTTTTAAAATTAGGATTTTTAAACAAATAATGCACATGGTTTGGCTAAGAATCTGCATCTCAATCCTCGGTTCAAATAAAAGCCTGCATCATGTTAACACACTGTATATGAACGGACGCATTAGGAGGAAAGCCCATAATCGCCACGAGCAAGCGGTTTGGGGATCGCAGTAGTATGTCCACTTTGGTGATGGGCAGCGGCATCATCATAGAGGACATACTACTGCGATCCCAGTGACTTCAATCCCTTAGTCAACTATTACGAAACCCACGAAAACAGTAGCTGTAGCTCCACTATAATGTCCTAGGATTCCGGCTACGGACTGGTGGGTCGTAAGTTTCGAGACCATTGCAGCTGTTTCAATGTTTTGAGGGCCATTGTGTTTACATTTTAGTTGTTATCTTTCCCTCTGTTTTCATTAGTGAATCCCCAACCAGGGACAGTGACTATAGCCCCACTAATATCCTAAGCCTCCGGCTGGGGACTGGTGGGTCGTAAGTTACAGGACCATTGCAGCTACCTCAGAGTTTTGGCTGTTGTATAGTGTTAACGTATAGTTGTTACCTTTCCTTCTATCTTCAACATCTTTATTAGTGAATCCCCAACCAGCGGCAGTGGCTACAGCCCCACTGAAGTTCTGGGCTCCTGGCTACAGCCAACATTGAAACTGTATTGTTTTGAGGGTCACTGAGTATTAATTTACCGTTTCCTCTATCTATTAGTGAAGCTCCAACCAGCAACAGTGGTTACAGCACCATTGAACTCCAATTGCAGCAGACAGGTGTCGTAAGTCACTAGACCAGAAGCTGCCATACAGTTTTGAGGATCGCTGGTTTATCAACTTACCTTTCCCTCTATCTTCATTAGTAAAGCCCCACCCAGCGACAGTGGCTACAGCCCCACTGAAGTCCTGGGACTCCGGGCGTGGCAGACAGGCGGGTCGTAAGTCACTCGACCATTGAAGTTGCCTTATTGTCTTTAAGAGCGCTACGTCATTGGATTTTGCGTTACATCTGGAATAATGTCTTGGTATAAATCAAACTGTTCAAATTCACAAGGATAGGTAAGTTAAAATGTAGTTGATTTTGTGTAAGTTATTAGAAGTTAAGTATCTCAATTTATATTAATTCGTCTGCGAAACTGATAAAAATTTACAGGTATGAATGTTAATAATGTAATGTTTAAGTAGATTAGTTAGATTTAATCTATGTACATAAATTGTAGTTTTGAAAATAAATATCTGCCAAAAATAATGTTACATTCATAAGCGTGTACTAGAAATAAAGCTCAATACTCGTAAACTAAGATGGTTCATAAAATACAACTACTTTTTTCTTGACTTTATTGCCATGAGTAGAAAAGGTTCTTAGTTACTGTTAATTTAATTGGTTTACAATAATCAAAAATATTAAGAACTGTATGTAATATGAAGAATTAAAATATTTAGATGAAATAAAACAAAGACAAAGTAGTGCATTTTTTTAAACTAAAACATTTATCAATCGGTTGTTAAAGTCTTATTCGCGGGACGTTCATATTCAACCCATTAAAAATATTCTGTATTCAAAAAATATCGGTCGTAGACCGTTGGATTTTTTCTTAATGGTGTGTGATGATGATGCCGTATTTTTTTCGTGAAAGAGCACATGTCCATTGAAAACATGACATGTACATACACAGAAATAGCTATCGGAACCGCACATACATAAAATATAAGGCGGTCTCATACTTCAGCGACTGCATGATATATATAAGGTCCTAATTTATTAGATGCAGATATTTTAACACATGATACTTTACATTAAAATAATTAACTTTAAATATAAATTAAGAAATCTTTTCATGTATTTTTTTTGATTTCATTTTCCTAACAAAAAAATTAATAATAATTTCGTCCAAAAAAAATCATCATGTGTGCATTATCACATGTCACAATAACACTGTCTGTCATGTCATCAAACGACACAATCCAACGGAAAATAACATGACATTGACAATAAAGTATTTAATTTATCAACGAGAAGTGGCCAGTTCCAGTTAAGTGGTACGTAAAAGAGGTACTAGAATCTGTTCAATGAGTTTTCATTTAATAATCACATAAACAGGGTGTTTTTACGTAGGAAATTTGTTTTTCCGTTTTCTCCAAAAAAACATCGTAAAAGTTATAATGTTTCACAGTTTAATATACTCCAGAGACCGAGTACTATCAGCTGTAAAAATATCTGCATCTAATAAATTAGGACCTTATATATATGATGATGATGATGATGATACGATAAGCGACGTCATCAGACCATAATATTGTATGGAAATGGTCACGTGTCTTTTCGTTCGAATCTGTCATACATTTATTACGTTTCGCTTATCGTATACGATTGCAGAATGGCATCTTGGATACGCCTGCTGAAGTGCTGATACTCTTAACATTGAAATCCTATATTATTAGATTTCGCAACAAAAAATTAGACTAACACATTCTTAGAAAAATGAGTAACATTGGTCATAATAATATGTACAGTCGAGTGCATTAATATATAGACACATTTGTAAGGGATCAGTATGGGGAAGTGTATATATATTAATGTCCTTGACTGTACTGTAGCTGTAGTTTCGTTGGTGGTACGCCCTCCTGCTGGGTCCGCCCGGATAGCTACCACCGTCTTAGTCGTTAACCTGCCGCTAAATAGTTAGTACTGTGTTACTGTGTTCCGGTTTGGGGGTAAGTTAGCCGGTGTAATTATAAGCATTGATAGAGGCAATCAATCTAAGTCCTCAGGGTAGGCAGCGCATAGATGATTTTTTGGGCACTACGTCCATGAGCCTCAGTTCCTGCTTTCCATCAGGTGGGCTAAAATCTCAGTTGTCTACCTTCGTCACACAAAACAAAGCCTTTGAATGCCTGCATTTTCAGATTGCTGACCCTTTATTCCTTTCAATTTATATAATAATGTACTCTACTCTGAACTCCGAATTGTACACATCGGTTCAACCCTGATGTAATTGAACAAAAGCAACTATTAATCAAAATCTCAATTGTTATAGAAAATCTACAATTAATCTTGTGATTCCCAGTTTCCAATTAATTTCTTGCAAGTTTGAACCTCAATTAAAAGTTCCTCGAAATTTATAATCATGCTGATTGTACAAAGCAGAAATTAATTTGATATTTGCTGGAATTATACCAGTTAAGAAGACGGGTTTACTCTATAAAATAAACATTGGATGGCAATGGCAGGTTTGGGATAAGAGCGTTCCATTTAGTGGAATTTCGTAAGATGATTTTACGTAAGTAATCTTAAAATTGTTACCATACCCATGGAAAGGTTTGATTTTTAGCGTTAATTTGACAAATTTTCTGAGTGGCCAAGCGTTCGTTATGGTATACCTAAACTTTATCGAAACCACAACCTTTGTCTTGTTTGTTTATCCGGTTGTGTGAATTTCAATATCAGTAAGAATACGTAAATATATAGGGTGTGAAAGTGTATAGCTGTGCATTTGGAACAACAAAAACAATATTAAAGTATACAAAACAGAATAGAATAGGAATCAAAGGCATATATGTAAAGATGTTTGCCTTTGCCACACTGGCTGCTTTCTGCGGTCAGGACAATAATCCAGTGTGGCAAAGGCCTTTGTGCTTAGTATTAGAACCGATACTTACCTGTATTCAGGGTGAGGTAGAATTCTGGAGAGTGCCATATTGTCCTCATTGCTGGATATATCGGTGTACCCGGCCACCACCGTCAGTTGTTTGGACTTAAAGAATTCATGGAACACACTGAAATTTAAGAAACGTCGGAATTTTAATCAAAATGAGGGGCACGGAATATCGTCCGGGTGGAATCCTGTGATTTAGAAATAACGTGGGAAACATCCATTTTAAAGCCATTGGATGTTGTGATTGTGAGTGTTGTTTGTTGGCCTAGTGACAACCCTAGCCTTAATTTTTTTTAATCAAAATGAGGGGCACGGAATCTCGTCCGAGTATAATCCTATGATTTACAAATGACGTGGAGAAACATTCATTTTAAAGCCATTGGATGTTGTGAGTGTATTTTATATTGATATATCTACTTATTACAACATTTTCGCTGTTCGACGAGTTCTACAGTCGCGAAGACATTATAAACAAGTAGCTACAATTTTGTAGATGTAGATGACCTATTATTTCTTTTTTATATAGGCAATAACTGTTTACATATAGGCTACCTCCAATTTTTACAATTAATTAATTTTATGATTATGAATTAGTCACGGCCCTCGAAGCCGCCAATGAGGGCCCTTGCGGCTAAACAGGATCTTAAATGTTTCCCTCGGTCAATCCAAAATGTCTAGTTTTAGATCTAATTAGTCTAATTACCGTAGCCAGTTTTTTTCGATGGAATTTCAGTTCTAATATTCCTTTTTTCATGGAATAGGAGGCCGACGTATCACCTGATAGTAAGCGATCAGCATCGCCCTTTTTTAAGTGACACGTGGTGACACGGTAACATGTTTTAGGCTTTACATTTTGAGAATGACTGACTCTGCAAACGTCAGTGGCCAGCGGTCAACAATCATCGGTCACTAACTACAGTAGCGCCACGCTTCTACATTCCCCTGTCTTCACACGCTGTAAAACTGTCAGTGTCGTTATAAATATTAGCAATGAGTCTTGTGATAGGCCAATAAGTATCTACCTGCAAATGAAATATCCACTGCTCTATTAACTACATTTCACAATAGCACTATTCTGACGAGTTCCTGTCCACCCAATATCTGCCCACAGGGCTGCGAATTGACAGTATCGCTGCTGATACTACTATCTATGTTAAATTCTTAAAGATATATTTACCTACAAATACAGTGACTCGCGGTCAACAACCATTGGTCACTGAGCACTGTAGCACCATATTAATGAGCTCCCTGTCTCCACACACACGCAGCCCAAACGGATTCCGCTGACAATCTATGCTTGTATCGAGTTACTACAACACCTCAAATATTTACCTGCAAACGCAGTGGCCAGCGGTCAACAACCATCGGTCACTGAGCACAGTGGCACCACATTGGTGCGTCCCCTGTCTCCACACACTCGCTGCCCAAGGGAATTCCGCTGGCAAACTATCAGTACCGCGGACAATATTAAGTGTGTATCGAGTTACTACAACACTTCAAATGTTTACCTGCAAACGCAGTGGCTAGCGGTCAACAACCATCGGTCACTGAGCACAGTGGCACTACATTGTTGAGTCCCCTGTCTCTCGCTACCAACAGATTCTGTTAGTAGACTATCACTACCGCTGACAATAATAATATTAAGTATCGAGTTACTAGAACATCTCAAATGTTTACCTGCAAACACAGTGGCCAGCGGTCAACAACCATCGGTCACTGAGCACAGTGGCACCACACTGGTGAGTCCCCTGACGCCACACACTCGCTGCCCATGGGAATTCCGCTGGCAAACTATCAGTGCCACCAACTATACGACCGCGACGGGCCATATCAACTCCGCACTCCACATCAGCCACTGTGGAAATTAGGGATACACATAAAAAAGTAATTTGTTTTTAATTTGAAACGCTAAAATAGAGGTTAAGTACTTTTAGCGTATCACTAAAGTGCCACCCATTGTGACATTGGTCACTTCTGTAAATACTTCATAACCTCCTGCCTCCCAGAGGCCTATTGAAAGGTCTCCTTAAACAAAAGCAATTCTATTCTATTTACTACATTATTAATTCAAAATTCACTGGCAAATTCTATTGTTTGGGCGGCAGGAGGTTAAGTATGTGATCATTACTTGTGACATTTAATTTTAAGAGGTTAATTGGATAAACAATTTATACTTGTAAGTTATAACTTATAATTATATGGAACGACTTCATATACATCTCTTTTAGTCACATTATTTAATACTTGTGTTGTTATTATTTATTTTCAGGAAAGAAACTAGCTAAACAAAAATGGTTCACAATGAAGAATACTAATAAAGTAATTCGCTTTTAATGGTATTAAAAAAATCTTAATACAACTCACAATTTAAAAAGCACTCTCCGAAATCCAATACAAAAATAACAAGCACTATTAAGCGATACATCTTCTGTAACACCAAACTAAATAATACTTAAAAATAAATAAATACACTAAAACTAAATAAAAATAAAAAAGCGCACGCGCGTGTCTAAGCGTGTGCGCTAACTAAATTTAAATTATATTCATATGAATATTTAAAGTCCTGTGATTTGTACTGAAACCCCACCTTTGCTTGTTCGAAGGCCTGACCCCTATATCTCATCCTAGTGATGCGGAAAAAATATACATCGATAATAGTTCAGTATGCTTAGAACATGATTGGCGCGACAGTATCTCGCCGCGAGATAGATTATCCGTCCCTCTTTTGTTAATATAGTTACTCAAGGACGGGAGATCTATCTTGCGGCGACATACTGTCGTACCAATCATGTACTAAGCCTACTGCCGAAGTAGTAATACATCGAGTAAGGATTGCTCAACAGCAGGCAGCTATTCTGCAATTGTATACGATAACCGATAAGTCACGTGACTATAATAATTCAAGGAAATGGTCACGTGACCTTTTGTTGGAATCCGTCATTCTCATACATTTATTACTTGCTTATCGTATACTATTGAAGAATGGCATCTTGGCTAGACCAAGGTGCATAGACAAGTAGCCAATCGCTAACGCTTAATCGTCAATCATAAATGAAAGGCAGCTAACTGTCTTTGTCGCACTAATATGAAAGAGTGACAGAGAAGGAAAACAACGATACGCTATTAAGCATCCTGCTGTGCCCATAAACAATAATAATGTTAGTAATAATAAAAACAGTAACTATTTTATTTAATATCTAAATTGCCATTGAGATACTAAATAGAATACTGAAAATACTAAATCTTTATTGTATAAAATAACATTCAATAAGATCATTGAATCAGAAACTATGTTATACTCGTACGAAGACATATTTAATTTGACTCCAGAATATGAAAAAATGTACTTCACTTTATTTGATGTGAATATAAAACATATGAAACTTACCTTTGAAATACAAATAGAAGAACGCACGAATATAAACGCAATTTCCCTATTGACTTTCAGTTTTCGTTTGTCAACGAAGTCCCTAAGCATTCCATTTATAACTCTAATAATTGAAAACTCTATAAAACTTTTTAACATTAACTAAGCAACTTACGAAATAGAGTAACTTAACATCACTCTTAATTCTCCCCTTTTTTTAGCTAAAATATATGTAAGTAACTAAATTTTTCACAATAAAAAAAATTATAACTCACTCTCGTAATGTTTCTTGACATATCCACATAATTAAAACATTTTAGCAATTTAGTCAATCCCTCTCAAATTGTCTGTCACATTCAAGATCTTAGGCATGCTACTGTACCTGAAATAGATCAAGTCAATTCGAAGTCAGAAAACATAATGACTTCTATTAATTATCGATAAAAATACTATCGATGGCAACCCGCATCACTAAACCAAATTCATTGTCAGGTTCGCTGCAACCTCGTGATAAAGCCTCGCGGAACTAAGTGTCATTATCCATAAATACACCTATGCAATGTCATGCATGCATCTGTCATACGATATGATAAAGGTATCTTTATCAACGTGTAGTAATAATTATTAGTAATATTTGGACTTGAATTAGTGGCTGACGTCAGACAGTGAAATAATCTTTGTGCTTTTGATTTTCACGGAAACGTCCTTTGTCTTTCTGTCTAGATTAGTTTCAGTTCAATTGATAAATGTTGACTACAATATTTATCAATTGAGGAAAATATCATCCCCACTTTACTATTATGGGAGGTACCTACCCGAAAAAAAAATTAAACTATTCTTAACCGACATCAAAAAAAGGAAGAGGTCCTCAATTCGACTGATTTTTTTTTGTTGTATGTATGTTACCCGATATCTCCGATAATCGGGAACCGATTTTTTTTTATGATCGAACGTGTATTACCCCGAGATGGTTCCGTTCCGTTGGTGAATTTGCATTCAGAAAGTAGGATTTGCGGAAACCAATGAATAAAACAAATCAGGGATCTTCTTCCTAATACTAATGGCCACTGAGCTATGCTGCGGACAAACATAAGGACATACGGACATCGCAAAACTATAAGGGTTCCTAGTCTACTACGGAACCCTAAAAAGCAGTAGGTTCTCAATCGAGCAGATATTTGTACGTATGTTACTCAATATGTTCTAGAATCATAAACGGATTTTTTTTATCGAACGGATATAATTATTGGTACCAAGTCGGGGTCTTCAGGGTCTGCTGATGGAATCTTGAAGAAATCGGTTGAAGTCGGTTTTTACTTTTTTTTATTTGGCGTAGCAAAATGGAGTAAAGGAAGTAGGAAAGCGGATCCTGGCAAAGACCAAGATAACGACAGTAGAAGAAAATTAAGTTTAGGGTCTCACCAAACCAATCGACGCGGAGTCGGCTTTCGCCGAGTGTTTTACACCACACTATTCGCATTTAGCCGATCGACCGTCTCCGCGGTTGAACACCTGCGTTAAGCAGTCTCATCCTCCTTGCGGCCGTAGAAACGCTCGATCGCCTGCGGTAGCAGTTGTAAAGCGGCGGTCGGCTCTCCCGTGCTCCGTCCTGCCGTCGAGACGTCCGACAGCACGCGTACAGCCGCCGAGTCCGACGAACAGTTAGATAGGACAGCGGGTGATCGGCAATCGTAAATCTCATTTTTGGAGACTAGTTGTTAGAAACTAGTTTGAAATTGAACGGACGTGTATGATTACGACAGTATTACTTCGTGTTGTCAGATCTATTGCAGATTTTAATGTGGGTAATAATTCAAATGAATAAATACAAACGCATCAGTAGCTACTTCGGCCGTCATCGGCTCTTTTCGGCCGTCGTCAGCTATGTTCGGCCGTCGAAGACGCTGAACGGCTTCCGCCAGCTCTGACCGGTGCTTATCGCAGGTACTCAGCCGTGATCGGAGCCGTTCAACTCTTTCCGGCACCGTACGGCGGTATTAGGAGATTTACGAATGCGAACGTGTGCGTTAGGCTGAAAACGGGGTCGTACGAATGCGAACAGCTTTACGGCAAAACGCCGTTTTCCCGTCGAAAGACGTCGTTTCGCGTGAGCCGAGCCGATTTACGATGTCCTCGCTCTTATTGCGTTGACATAAAGCTTTTTCCGTACGCGATTAGCCGAAACGGCGTCGACTAGTTTGGTGAGACCCTTAGGCGCAGATTACATCAAATCCATAAATAATGCGACTATGTACAGTAAAATGGAATATGTAGGAATCGAAAGACTCCTCTTAAGGGTTTTGAAAAAAAAATGTAAGTACAGTAGAACAAAAAAACGTCATAATTTTTGTGCTACGTAGTTACGTTTAGTGTAACAAACTAACGACTTTTGGCAGTGAAAAAGGCGACAAAGAAAAAGCTTTCTAAATACATAATTAATTAATTATACATATTAATGTAACATTTCGACATCCTTTTACTGCGAAATGTGAACATTATAATTAGTATGACTTATCGTGATTATTGTTTTGATTAAGCCCTTAACAATGTATTTTTTGTATTCGAAGCTCTTCATATATAACGACGTTCTTATTAAAGTGCATTTAGATCAAACGAGCATTCGCTCATTCTATGCCCCACTCTATGAAATTTGTTCGCTACACAAAACGTGGGGTGCGTATCATAATGAATACGCACTTTTAGTATAATTACAGTTTACAAACGATCATAACGTATACTAACGTTAGGTATAATGTATTAAACATCTATTTCCAAATAGTATAATACAAAAATAATATAACGTTAATAATATATACCGTTGTTTAGTCTAACGTACATATTAACGAATTCCGTTTCATATATCAATATAAAGGTATAAAAGTTAAAACATATACTAACATCTGATATAACGATATAAATATAACTGCCAGAAAAGTAAGAAAGTTAGGTTAAGTTCTACAAAAAGGTATACGTTATATTACTTACCCTTTTCAATCCGTTCTAGCCTCGAAACCTAAGCAATCCAAGTAATAAATCAGGGTAAAACCGACTTGGATTGGTTAGGTTTTGAGAGTTTCCCGGATAAATAAAAGACCTACTTACTTTTAATTCATTGTTTACGCATCGTCATCCTTGCAAAACCAAAAAAGGGGGGACGGGGGGGCGAAGGCCCCCACAAGGGGGGCTCGGGGGGCGGAGCCCCCCGCATAAAAAAATAAATTTGTACATCCCCTACTCTAACCTGGATAGGTTCGTTAGGTACCTTTTATCCCTTAGAGCAGAAATAGAAGCCCCGCGCAGCGGGGCTTCGTCGACCGGTTCCCAGGTCTAAATCGCTTCCTATACGGATACGGCTTAATAGTAAATCAATTCAAATGAAATATAATGATAATTCTGTAGTTTAATCATAAAAAAAATGTAGGGGCTTATATTTTGTGTAAGATAGTTGTTTTGTATATTAGATTATTTCAATGTTATACCAATTAATCGTTATCGTAAACGATATTATATGTTACGTTCATTATACATTTTACAATTATTCATTTAATAATTATACCTTTTATACGTGCAATCTATTATATTTTATTAAACACCAAATTCAATTACAATTATTAACATTAGATTAAATTATTAACTAAACCCTAACATATACACTAACTTATAAAATAACCACAATACAATAAACAAATAAAAAAACCTACGATAAACACTAATCGAACAACCCGCCCCGAGTCATTCCCGGTGCAAAAGTTCCCATAACGCTGGCAGCATTGCCGCGCTGAACGGCGATAGCCAACCTTTGCACCAAGAACGACCCGGAACGGGGGTCGTGACCCCTCTCTCGTAACCGTCGTCCTAGCGCGGCAAAAAAGCTCCCGGCCTCCGAACACCAGCAACCCATGGTCTCCACAGCCAGCGGCACGAACAAGTAATTTGAGAGTACCGCATACTTCTCCCGCTTACGCACGGCCGCCAACTCAGCAGCCGCTCCGGGTGTCAGCATTGTTCGACTTAGGTTTTATTCGTTATATTTATTACACTTTAGGCATTATACATTTATACAAACTGAATTTATACATTATGATTTATATAGCATAAGTTCGTATACGTTATATTACTTACCCCAAAACGTGATTCGTCGAAATTCATTGATTTCGTAGAGTGGGGGATAGAATGAGTGAATGCTCGTTTGTGCTAAACCTTTACACAAAACTAAAGTGCACAAGGACATATTTTTGAGCATTTTTATATTGGTATCTACAACTTATTTTGCACTTGACTGTACATAGGTTGAAGTAGTATCATATCGTGGAAAATATGAATTACTATTTATTTATACTAATTTTATATTTAGCTTTCCACATTTAAGTACAAAACATATATTATGTTAATTAAATTACAGTTCTCGGCCGCTATGAAGTCAATTCAATACATAATCTGAGTTGAAGTCAGTTCAATACATAATCTGTCAAGAATGTCACTTTTTGGCACCAAATGTATTGAAATGACAAGTGTCAGTATTTACTTCATAGCGGCCGGGCACTGTAGTTTACTTCTACAGTCAACTTGTTTTATTTCCTGTTTCATTACCTACTATGAAATATTTTTTCTACTTCGTCAAGAAGATTTGCCGGGAGACCACCGACAAAATGGTCCGACGACATCTGCCGAACAACAAAGCAGTGAATGCGGCTAGCACAGGACCGAGGAAAGTGGCGTAATAAAGAAGAGGCCTATACCCGGCTGGGTGGACATGGGCTGAATAGATAGATAGACTTCTCATCAAACTAATTAAAAATTAAATTCACATAACTCATGCATAATTTTACCCCTTTTTTGCAGGAAGATGGACCAAAGGTCATCCCATCATTATCAAGTACAATTATCTGATAACAATACTGTACGTAAAAACGACATATCAGCATATCACTACCATCTAAAAATGGATCATATCATTACTCCGTAAAGCACATTTTCGGAACTTTTCAGCCGCATGTGACATGAACTTGGGACCTTTTATAATGCAACTACTAAGTCAGTGCAACGTGCATGCACTCGTCCTACTTACGATGCACTTGACCGACAAACAGATGTGGCCTTTGTTGATTTATTTATAGATTTCTGCGTTTATTTTTCATAATGTACAGTTTGGACTGCTATAGAAGATGTCGTTTTGATAAGATAATCGACGCTTATCATGAACAACGCTGCATCTTTAGACAATATCTTGTCGTAATTTGAATTCTGACAATGAAGCACTACAATTCCAATTGCAAGCGCGTACTATTTTGGAATACAGCGTTGTTCATGATAAGTGTCAATATGTCAATATTTTGGGACATAAGAAAAAAGTATGAAGACAGTAAAAATAAATTATAAATAAATAATTTGCCCCATGTCTTGCTGGGGAGGTAGAGTGCCCAGAAGGCCGCATTGCCGCGCTGAACTGCTATGCTGACATATTTGGGACATCTTACCCAAATCGACCTAGTCCCACGGTAAGCTGAATTTAGGTTTATGATGTGGGTACCAGACGACCATATATACAGTGTATTACCAACCATAATATAGGTATGATACCTAAATTTAAACCGAGGAATGCGATACAGATTTTTAAGTAAACCGTGAGCACAATTTGATTCAAAATTTTAATTTTGAAAGTAATTAACTTTCTAAAAAAAGTTAATGAGAAGCAATTTACTTCAAAATGAATCGTTAATTTGCACTTTACAATGTCAGATCGCAACGTTTGACAACTACACGCGTTACATTGATCGTTCGGTGAAAATAAACTTAATTGTACGGTCAATTTAAATATTTTTCAAATGCTAATACTTGAAAACGATTGCCAGTAATGCGTATTATTATCCATTTTCATAAAAGCCCGCGGGTCATGGTATCACACTGTATAATAGATATATGCCTATTATACTTAAATATATGGACAGCCACGACCAAAGGACAAATATTTGTGATAAATAAATACACAAATAATGCCCTCACCGGGATTCGAACCCGGAACCTCTAGCTTTGTAGGCAGGGTCTCACTCACTACCAATTAAGCTACGGAGGCTGAAAATGAGATGTTACACAAATACAATATACATAATTATATCATCTGCCTTTCTTAGTTCACTCCTGGACGTAGGCCTATCCAATTCCTATTAACTATGCGTATAATTAGACGCATTAGGGGGTTTTTTTTTTAATGATTGTTACGTATGTTGTGTTAAATTGTTATTGTGATGTTGGCAGTATTTTTTTTACATATACTTTTTTTCTCTTGAATGTATTCTGCTTGTATCATGTTATATTGTACGTTCTTAAATAAAATAAAATAATCGCCACACTGGGCAAGCGGATTGGCAATTGCAGAAGTGAGTCCACTACGATGACGCTCCTTCCCATCATCAATCTTCTTTAAACGAATGATCAGTGACACTTCAATCTCGTAGTCGACTCTTACGACACCCACGGGAAGAGTTGGGGTGGTGACAAATGTATTCTTACTGCCGTCACCGTGTGGCCAATTTGTTACACATTAAACAAGTTACATAATGAAATAGACTAACATTTTGGTTGGTGAAAAAGGGGTGCATAGGGGTTGTAGGGGCAAGTCACAGTTGGTGGGGAAAGACATGCTTTTACAACAATGTTTGAATACACGTAAGATGAGCTTATATTTCAAAATTTACCGACTAATCTTACATCTTTGAGCGGATTTTTATTTTGTCGTTTGCATTTTTTCTACTCAGAATCACGAGCTCTTTAGATCCTGATAGATATAAAAAATGTCCCAAAAAAAAAATCCATTGAGTTACTATTTTTCGTACATTTTCTTCGGCCATAACTCAGTGGAAGACAAAAAAATGTACAGAATTTTTGGGACACTTTTTCTGCTATGAAGGATTATCGAAAGAGGATCGAAAGAGCTCGCGATTCTAAGTAGAAAAAATCCAAATTTGGAAAAAATTGTAAAACTATAACAAAATTAAAATCCGAATTTCCTTTGGAAAGTGTTGGATTCTATTAGGTCATCAGCTATGAAATTGGCGTTTCGTATGGAGGATTTTGAGGAAAGTCTAATTTTCATTTAATGAATTTAGTGTAACATTTATTGATGTCAAAATGAAACTGCTTAAACCAAATTTCTAGGGGAAAAAACACTTAACACTTTTAATGCGTGTTTATCTCTAATTCATAATCGTGAAAGTGGGTACGGTAAAAATCCGTATTCGAAAAATATTGAATCGGCAGCAAAATAGTATGTATGGCAAGAGGCAACAGTTGTTTTTAAATATTGTAAAAGAAAAAAAAAATATTTGTGTGATATTTCACACCTATGTTACACTGCCACAAATATCGAAGTTATTATTTAGATAATATACAATTAGAGACCACCAAAAGCCTCAAATATAAATCTTTATCTCAGTAGGTAACTAACACATAACGGTATTATTTAAGCACTTAATTAAGAGACTGCAACACTTTTGTGGGACGATATTGTAAACATTGTAATTAAAATTGTGCCAAATAATTCAATAAATAAATAAAATAATTAATGGAATCAGGCGTTACATTGCGGAAGTCCATATTAAAGGATGAACACTATTACTTTGCTCTTACACTATTACTTTGCTCTACACGGACACCAGACCGACAACATCGTCAACTCCTGATGATGCCTCGTAGAGAGGCGAAACACGTGTCGAGTATAGTGTTAGTGGTGGTGGTTTGTTATACTTAGTTATTTGCGTATTTATTTTTGCGGCGGGAGGGTGGGAAAATTAATTGCATGCAAAAAATACGCAAGTAATTATGTAGCGGGTTACACTAATTAACTAGTTAGGTACGCGTTCTGTATTGCCGAAGAGCAAAGTAAATATTTGGTCATTCTTTATAAATAAAATAAATCCTCAACACAACTGCATGATTATTGATTTAGTCAGATCACTATTTGTTAATTATCGAACTCATTAGAAACGAGAACATCACATTGAAACCCTTTCCCCATACTGATTGAATATAGACTAATCTAATACACAATTAAATTTGCCCTACATCGGTGATCATTTTGATAAGAAGATAATTCTATGACATTAGCATAAACACCGTATGTGCATTTAAAAACGCATTGTATTTTTTACCTTGTCATCAAACAATAAGGTACAAGCTTCTGTATAGTTTTACAAAGCAGATACGACATTGTTCTAGCGCGATGTAAAATCAATCCTTGTATTTATAGTAGGATTCCACTAAACACGTGGCCTTAGTTGTTCTTATACCTATGCGCATGTTATTGTTGAGGACGTATGTGTTACTGATAGACTGATGGAAAGTTTTTCATGTGGCTTTCATTTTGGATTTTATAATTTATTTGTAGGATTAATTATTTATTTACAACATCGTACACAGTTTGGAAAACATAAAATAAAATAAAGACTATCCACAAAAAATAAAATGAAACTACAAAATCTCTGCCAATAGGCAATGTGCTAGAAGGCTGGCATCATTGCTACATTATATGGCAATACTTGTTCTCCGAGCAAAATGTTCACCAGCCTTCTGGTCACCAGGGAGCGAGTCATTAGCGAGCGAGCGTGATGGACTTCTTTACGTATCGAGTAAACGTTAACGTAATTTACTTGCCAACATGGTACGTCTACACAAAACGTAAACTACGCCACATAAAACAAGCAATCAAATGGCCTGGTTTTATCACTTCTAATTTAAATAATGTAAAACCAAGGGTCTAAAAAGCACTAGCAACATTATTTATTGCCACATACCACTTTGACAGTGACATCTACATTACCTTATCTGCCCATACATTAACCTTCGCACGAGGAAAGTATTAAAAATAAATACGGAAACTACATACAGTTCGAAATAAGGTCGTATGTGACTTTACTTCGAAGTCACTTACTGCTTTTATTGTTACAAGGAAGTTAAATGACTAGAGGCTAGATGTTTAGGTTTCAGACCTTCACACGACCTTTGTTTTCGAGTTATCGCGAATACCAATAAGCTATTTTTAGTTTTTGATTTTTGCCGGTTTAGATAAGTCGAGTGAGTCATTTAACTCATGAAGGTTAAGGAGGGAAGGAAGGGGAAGGTTAAAATGCTTCACTAGAACGTACAGTCTGGGGTATAATAGTACATTTCGATGCAAGTGCAAAATAGTTAATTTCCTATCTAGTACGGGAAAACCTTTTTTCGGCGAGGGTGAAAGTTGGAGCCCGAGTGAAACGAGGGCTCCAACTTTCGAGCGAGAGAAATTACCGTGCGCGAAGCGTGCGCAAAGTTCGTTCTTCCGCACTAGTTAGGAAAATATATATACAATTTAGACTGTACCAATCGGACCTAACACTGTTTCACAGTTTGTTTTTTAAGAGGCTAGGTCAGAGATGTCTCAGGGTACTTAGACAAGTTGCCAATCGCAAACGAAAGGCAGCTTACTGTATTTGTCGCACTAATACGAAAGAATGACGGAGAGGGAAAACTACGATACGCTTCTAATTAGCGATTGGCAACTTGGCTAAGCATCCAGGCCCGCTACTCTAAATGGAGTCATCCTTTTTATTACGAGTCATACAGGATATGTATTTTAAAGACGCTATTTTGACCATTTTCAAATCATGGGGCAGGGCTATAAAATGACCTGAACTGCCCCGAGAAGATATGGTGTAGCTGAGAAGCGTTTTTGATCGACTTGGGGTCATTGCTTTGCTTCTAGATTTTAATTGTTTTCTATGGATACATGTATTTTTCCACTAAACCGCAGAAGAGGTCAAAGAACAAAGCATAGTCACGCGCAGTGCATCCGACATTGTCCCAATTCCTCGTCCTTAGCCGTGACAGTGTAACATATCGTATCGTAATCACAATAACTATATCGCTAACAGTACATCAAGTACACAAAGTTTCTCGTCCTCTTCTTCAGTCGACCAATCTTGACAGAGCGATCGTAGTTGCATGATAAGATTTATTTTATTGTAGTATGGATCTTATAGTGAGGTATACAGGGTGGCCAACAAATACCTACTTTAATAATTAAAGTATTGAACTGAAGTATTGAATTGAACTGAAACTTCCAAAACCCACCTAGGGGATAATATATTCTGAGTCCCAAAAGGCTTAAAGATTACCGTAGGACTAGGTTCAAGGTCCAATTAGAGTAAGATTGTTCCACAGGCGCGGATCCAGGAATTCGTTTAGGGGGCATTAGCTTATGATATGATAGTATTTTATACCGGAACCCATTCAATCAATTGTTAAAATGACAGCACCTAGGTAAAACTCGGGCAAGTGCCCCCATTGGCAACGGGATCCGCGCCTGTTCTCCCATGACAAACTGGGGTCAATATCTGAGCGTTTCAGCCGCCTAATTTTCGTGGCATTATTTTTGTTAAAGTTTTTATTCGTTACTTTGTCATTTGAACGAGGCACGACACCTTATATAAATGACGAAGTATAACATTGAGAAAGCATTGAGACGTTTAGAAAATATTGCCACCAAAATTAGGCGGTTGAAACGCTCAGATATTCACTCACTGGCGGGTTTAATTACATTTAAATACTGAGTACATTTCGTTTACTGTGACGATGTAATAATGTTTAGTCTTCTCACGCTTTGGAGCGTGTGTGTTCTTATATAATCTATATTGATTTGTTGTCACGTGTACCTGCTGCTTACATGTACACTTATGTTTTTCAAAATTGGAGAAAAAAACTGTAGACTAGGCAAGTAAAATAAATTGGAATATACGAGTATATAAGATGTTATACACGGTGCTCGTGAGCATTCCGAAAGATTTAAATGCTGAATTCCTGAGCATATTTAGAGCATTTCATGTTACATAAAATTTCCTGGATTCGGCTTGGTTCCAGAGATAATTAACCTTGTTTCGAAATAAGTTTTTCGACGTAACTCGTCATAAAACTTCTTTTTGATTACAATGCTACCACAATGTGTTCTAATATTACCACACCTTTTCCTGACAATCAAAAAATAAGAATAGACTTGACGAAAAAACCTGTCCCTAAAAAAAACATTTAAATAATTAATTTCAACAAATTGTTGTTGTGATAAAAAGTATTGGAAATGTTAAAAAGTATTCAAAAAGTCTAAAAAAAAAGAAAACATTTTTTTTGTAGTATTTGACATTCGGTGTCATAATATTTTTTGTTTCTTTTGATGTCTAGAATGCATAGGTAGTTAAAATCTTGCGGTTTCCTCGCGAGCACCCTGTATAAGATGTTATATATCAAAGAAAAAATACCGAAATTTACCAACGCTCGAGGACATGAAGGAAAAGTATTCAAAGTTTACTTGGTTGGTAAAAAGAGATTTTATCTTATTTTTTAGGTAATATGTACTGCATTCAAATATTTTGTATGACATGTATCTATAATTAGAGGTATGAACAGGAATGATTATGGGCATTTACCTCCTAATGCGTCCATACGCCTAATTAAAAGTAGAGGCCTACGTATCCAGCAGTGGACTATCATAGGCTGATGATGATGATGAACAAGAATACACCATTTTCTTGTTAGTTTATTTTGCTATTCTTTCCTTTTGAGATATTAATGTTACATTAGAAGAAATAATTTTTCAGGTGCATACTCTCGATTGGCATTATAAAAACAGACGTTTATTTTTTCATATTTAAGTGGATCGATTCCCAGAAGGGGTGGGTAATTTTTAGAAAATCTGTGAATGCAGAATTACTGACAATTAAAATAAGATTTAAAAGTCTTGTTTCAGCAAAATACCCTATTTAGAATTTAGAATAACTTTCACTTCATGTCCCATAGTTTTGGGACGCCCTGTATTTTAGGCTGAGTGTACAGGTATAACTGCCTATACAAACACATCATTGTACCTGATTTCAAATTTGCGTCATTCCATCTCCTATCCGTTAACGTATTCCATTTATCAAGTCAATTGTATTGGATAAACGTGACAAAATCGACTTGCTTTATTGAAAGGTTGTGACATTTTTTGACTCAGATGTACTGATTCAGAATTTATTGTTAGGTATTATGAATTACGATGTCGGCTGACACAACCAAAACTATAAACAAACTGTCACTGCTCTTGCAACCTCGTATGTCAGTACTGAATCGGAACTGAAATACGAGCTTTGTTTCAGTTTGTTACTTACAATTAGGGAGTTTTGGTTGTCAATATAATATGTTTATAATAATATACCCAGTATATTTAGTATTTTTTTTGTCAGTGGTGCAATTGAGTTTCTTTGGAGGATGTGATTTTATAATTATAGTTGTGACAAGATGATTAGGCAGTGTTGCTTTTTGTTAAATTTATTTATATACCTGCGTATAATATGAATAAATTGAATGATTGGAGAGATTTGTGACTTATTTTTTACCACATTTTGCTATTCGAAGAAATACATTACCGGTCAAAAGTTTGAGTTTACTCCATGATTTCGATACAAATAGACTTTCGAGCAATATTTTTTTCCAGTGTTAGCAACAAAATATTTTATCTACCGATGTCTAGTTGATTCGAGAGCTATTTAATATTAATTTCCCATAAAATCAGGACAATTTTATACATCTGATTCGATAATAAGTCGTAGGCAAATTAAGTTTTTGTTCTTCATTGGTATGAATACCGCCGGGGCATGACTACCAAAAGCTGCCACAGCTGCCTCAGTTGACTGACCTGTACGAAATTAACTATTAATTAAAAAGGAATAGCTGGAAATACTGGTAAAATTATAGCCAAAAAAACGATTTCGTACCAAAATCGTGGTGCGAACTTTAATTTTTGACCCGTACTGTATGCCTGTGTTAATCTGAAAATTGTAAGGTAGTCATTGTGTGGGTAAAACAAATAAATAACCAACTGGCGTTATTCTAACCTTCGTGTATATTATATCTGTCCTTAAATTGGTATTATCACTAGTCTATAATAATATACCTGGAACATTCCTGATCCAAAACAATTGACGTTTAAAATGCGCTATTATGCGGATCCACCTGCCAATAACATTTCTTTGTCATGAATTCGATTCCACGAAAATGCTCATTTTAACGTACAAATCGGGACAACTATATTACAAGCATAATTTTGCGGTTTTCAAAACTAAAAGCATCCAATCAACAACCCTACACGCTATAAAATAAGGGTCACTTATGCTTATTAATATGGATTATTGTTGGTAAATTGATGACAGAAATAAATAACCGTTTTTCATTCTGGAACCGCCGAAGCTGATTTGAAATTTCAAATAGTGTTTTGCAAAAAATGGACCAAGCAAGTGGGGGACCTGATTTTAGGGGTCACTGAGGTCGGGAGATCCACGAGGCAAATGTAGAACCTTTGATTTGAACCTGATTTGATTGTTCATTCGGTCAATCATATTCAGTTTCCGTTCGATATACGTATTTAAAGCGTATTTCATGGGTCCAATTTGTATTTTTTTTGTGAAATAACTCGATTTGTTTTTTTTTTAAGTATTAGCACTACTAATGTGTATAAAATTCACATCATCAGCCAATATCAATCCACTGGCTGGACAACGGCCTCTCCTGAATTTCGTAGAGTGGGGGATAGAATGAGCGAATGCTCGTTTGGTCTAAATGCACTATGCGTGTGAACGCATTAGGAGGTAAAGTCCCATAATCGCCACGCTGGGCAAGCGGGTTGGCGATCGTAGTAGTGTATCTACAATGTCGATGCTACTACCCATCACCAATCTTCGATAAATAAATGGTCAGTGACACTTTGATCCCTAAGCCGATTCTTACGACACCCACGGAAAGAATTGGGATGGTGACAAATGTATTCTTACTGTCACCACACGACACAGATTTGTCATACCTATACCTACCAAATAAAAAGACTGAGTTTACCAATGCCGGTAGGATTTGAACCCACGTGCTCAGCAGTGTTATTCACTACGGAAACCGCCTTGCTAACAGCGCTGTGTCAGCGCTGCGACAGCGTCGACCCTAAAAATGGTATTCACTAATGCACTTTAAACGACACTAGCGCTCGGCGACGAATGCGGCGTGAGCTGGAACTACACTGTGTCCAGAGCATGAATGTAGGATTAATATGGATTTGACAACGTTATAATAATAGCAAGAACGAAAGGGATGGTCTTATGAAACTTTTTACTAGTGGAAGTGAAAAGGAACGATAATCGTCCGTCCTTATCACTGTGCCACTATTTTTTGTGTGTGTGTGCATTAGATGCTAAATGTAAGTGCCAGACAAATGCGTTGAATACGTCACTAAGTGCCTGTGTGGCACTTTCTTCTTAGTAGTAAGTGACTATGTCTATCCCTCTTAGTGGCACACTATGTGCGGCCCCTCGGTCCAGAGTTACTGCCTACAGTTCGACGACGAGCTGTTCTATGTTAGTGAATACCGTTTTTCGCAGCGCTGCGCTCTACGTCGAAGTGAAGGCTGTCTCGTCGTCGAGCTCGTTGACGAACGCAGCGTCGAATGTGTGAATAAGAGAATAGCATAGCAGCTTTCGCGGCTGAAGCCTAAACTAACAAATCTACAATCGAGTAAAACCTAATGTAACCAATACTCGAAAACTCATAGTACGGCTACTGTTGTGGTTAATCAAACTTGGATGCCTTTATGCAAAATCAAGATAACAGAATTACAAAATTAATCCTCTTACGGTGTATTCATAAACTCTCAAATATAAATTGCCGAACAAATTCGTTTGTCCTTATCAGGCACTTTACCATTTGTATTTGCGAGAACGAGACAAATTTTAAGGTAGCTATTTTAAGTTGTATTAAGGTAAGGGTAGGTTTATATTTAGATGAAGGTGGGAGTAAATCTTAAGAGAATTGATATTCATGTTCAAATCTCTTAATCTTGTAAGGGAAGGAATAATATTAGAAAAACAGATTTATACATTGTCACGTTGAGGAAATAAACATAACATAATTGGAATGTAAAGTAGGATTAATATTGGGTTTATTGTAAAGCTGTACAGGTTGTTCAACTTCAGATATAACCATATTATTACAGCAAATACATGTCTTTATTTGTAGATGAAAGGACTGACGTGCACTTTGTCAACCATTTAAAGAAATCTATAATTATACAATGCGTTACGCTGACTTGGACTTTCAAGAAAATGGGT
>JALPQI010009492.1:0-35941 GCA_025490895.1 Thaumatotibia leucotreta
GATAAGACCAAGATTGGGGTTTTTAAGTGCGTGATTATGATATAACGAAGTTTTAATTACACTTTTTCCTTTTTGAATGGCGCACGGTTGAGTTTGACTCTACTACACTCTTTTAGTTATGAAAACCCGACCTTATTATATATATATAATTATGCTGATATAAATTTTATCGCATGTTATTTTAATAAATACAATTTATGGTATGGTACCTATTTAATTTATGTATATAAATTGTACAGTTTTGAAAATAAAGACTGACATTGACAGTCATGTGACTCATGCGATAAAAAAAATATGGTATATTATATTTGAAGGGTCCACGAAAAGAAAATGTCTAGTCAATTCAAATTACAGAAGGAAAAACCACCTTACTTTTAACACAATAAGGTGTGAATTTGCCCTGTTTTTTTTAGGTTTTGGACATGTTTTTTCCGTGGACCCTTCATTTCGGCATGACCAACATCTTGGTAATACAACATTTGGTACAGAGGCTCCCAAAGTCGTTGTGATTGCCAAAACCCACTAAAAAGATGATGGTTGATTTCTAATACGAATACGGAACCCTTCTTTGTGCTTGTTTGGTTTTTTACAGTATTGTACGCCTGTCAAATGGACAAATTGAACGGACATTAATATATTATAAGCACCTTGATTTTTACTTTGATAATTATTTTAGAACGATTCATACATTAAGTACTTGGTGCATGATTCAGGTATCTTTAGGAAAACTACTAACTTCATTCAAATCTTTACCTTTTCCATATAAGAGACAAAGGTTATTGATCAGTTTGATGTTTCCAATAATAAACGAATTTTGCATCTCGTATTCACTCCTCTGTTAAGTACTTACAACAGTTCCAGTTATATCATTGTCGCTAGTGATCGTGTAACCGCCATTCGACGATCAACCATTCCATTCAATTTTAGTTCGACAACCAAAAATAAACACTTTAATTATATGACAATGGAAATACAAGTTATAGAAAAACTACCTGAAGATACATATTTCAAATTTATGCCTGATCAACTAAATATTGTGAGAAAAAGATGCAATATAGAGGACCCTGCCAGGATTAAAAAAGGCGTGAAAATATTGAGAGATTGGGTGCAAAAACAGGAACATTTCAACAAAAAGGACGAACGTAAGTACCTGTACACACATTTGTGAAATGATTTAAATGCTTTTATTTATTTGTGTACACTTATGTTCGCATATATTTAAATATCAAAAATTAAGAAACCTTACCTTTGTTCTCTTCTTCTCACTTGGGTTTTTTAATAGAGCTATTAAACTGGTTTGATTTCTGTAAAAAACTAACATTACACACTAATACGTTTAATACGTTTTGAATACCTAAAAGGTTTATTCACATTGTTCACTACTTCTATAAAAATGATACCTATGACCGACAAACTTGCAAGGTGTATTCCTGAACACATTTTGAGGCCATAATTTCATATGAACTTTTCTGGATTCGGCTTAGTTTAAGAGATAATGACATGTTATTCAAAAAACTATTTTCATCACAAGTCACCCTACAATTTATTACTGGTCATGTACAAAAAAAACAAAATATCAAAAAACGGAATAACCAAAAAATTTTTTTTTGTTCGATAAGGACATATGTCACATATTTTTTTTTACTTCTTTTGTTATCAAAAATGCATTGGTAAAGTCTGTCGGTATACTCCTTCCCACCCTGTATAATGTACTTTTTACCTTCTTTGGTAATTATGGATAAATATATCACTTTTATGCATAAATATAGAAAGGCTAAAAATACATGAAATAAAAACTAAACTCAATATCTTTTTAAGAGAATATTGAAGATAATGTTATTTAGAAAAAAATATCATTAGTACGTACGTACGTAGTAGTAGTTAATTAATTTTTTAATTCATGTATTTTTAGCTTTTCTATTTAGAGTTTTAATTAATTTAGGGTAAGTTTATACAATAAAGGCAATTATACTATATTTAATTACCTATCAATAATAAAAAGGTCGTATACCCTTATAAGAAATAAGCGTATTTTAAACGAGTTCTTATTTCTTAAAGTATGAAATAAGAACTCGTTTAAAATACTTTGTTTCTAATTTAAACAAACAACTTTTTGCAGCTGATAAAATCTTCGAAAAAATCTTAGTGATCAACAAAGGTTCTGTGGAACGCGCCAAATCACGCTACGAAAGACATTGTATGTTGAAAACCATTTGGCCCGAGTATTTCACTATACCTGATATACGTGATAATATATACAAAAAGGATTTTGAGTTGTAGTAAGTTTTCCCGTGTGTTTCAGTACCTAATTATTTTTTACGTCCAAAATGAGGCAGGTTTGGTCATTGTTTTTGTCAGCCTCCGTAGCCTAGTTGGTAGTGACCCTGCCCACGAAGCTGGAGGTTCCGGGTTCAAATCCCGGCGAGAGCATTATAATTTGTGTATTTATTTATCACAACTATTTTTTCCTTGGTCATGGCTGTCTACGTATTTAAGTATATATGGTGATGTATCTATTATATACAGTGTGTAAATCTAATACGGGCGATCAATTAAACCAGGCATGGTATTCATTAGTGTGATCATGGACTACAAGGTTTTTTTAATGTTACTCTTAATTATGACCCCACAGAATTTTTTTAAGATTATCGGAGCAGCAATGTAGGTACGAACATTTGTTATTGTTGATATGACGAGAGCTTAACTCGCGTAGGTTGCTCTACATTGCGCGCCGAATTATTTTGTATGGAAAATTTTGTTGCTTTTATTTTAAGTAAAAGTTATTTGAATGTACTTATTAAGTCGTAAACTAACACCCGTTAAGAGCTTCGCCCGTATTAGACTTACACCCTGTATATCGTCTAGGGGAGGTCTATGTTCAGCAGTGGACGACTTATGGCTAAGATGATGATGATGATGTTATATCGTCGCCTAAGACCCACATCAAAAGCCTTAATTGAGCTTACCGTGGGACTACGTAAATTTGTGTAAGATGTCCCAAGATATTTATTTATTTATACTAACTAGGTACTTGAATATTTTGATGTTGCATAATTAATAGGAAGAGTTAATCCTTATAGGTACAAGAGGTGCCGTGTGATGACGGCAGTAAGAATTAATTTGTCACCACCCCAACTCCTCCTGCGGGTGTCGTAAGAGTCGACTAAGGGATAGAAGTGACACTGACCATTAAATATTTGATAAAAGATTGATGATGGCAGCGTCAACATAGAGTTTACACATTACTGCGATCGCCAATCCGATTGCAATGCGATGCAATTACAGCTTGCCCAGCGTGGCGATTATGGGTATTTATCTGCTAATGCGTCTATACGAATAGTTAATAGGAAAGGCCTACGACCAGCAGTCGACTATCACAGGCTGATGTGATGATGATGGTACAAGAGGATATAATATCCCACTGTGTGCATTCATCTGTCCTACTTTGTTTTCTTCTTTGTGCAAATATTGAAAAACTTTTCAGTAACAGTATACTTTTACCTGACGTCACAGAAGAGGGGTGCAGAGTGTCACTATCCCGATTCAATGGTGATGTAAAGCTGACTCCTGACCTAGCTATACGATTCACCAAATATTTAGTTATGGTATGTATGATTATTTCTATTTGCTATGTATGTACTCCAGAGAGGTGTTGAGCCATAAGGAATTGAAGTGTCATTGACCATTTATTGCATTCCTGAATTCATATTATTGAATTGATCATCACAGTAGACACACTACTGCTATCGCTAATCCTGTTTTTTAGCCTAGCGATTATGACCTCTTAATTCGCATAGGTAAATTCGCATTTGAACAATGAATTATCAGTTCCATAAACATTTTGACATCGTGTCGACTCTTATAACACCCACGGGAAATGTTCCTCAATAATGAAAATAGTTCCACAATTACATTTCCATCATATGCTATATTGATCGCATCCTAGCATTTTAGCTTGTCTCTGACGCACTCGCAGCTTTCTCGTGGCTACTCGTGTCGTTTTAAACAGTTAAAATTGTTTAAAAAGAAACGATAATGAATACTATAAAAGCTGCAGCCTTTGTCAGGATGTGTTAGTTCCGCTAGTACGAATACACCATAATAGTAATTTAATACTTTGATTGCCAACGAGTGCCACGCGCTACGCTCGTATGGCCGATCCCGTGATTTTTCCGCTTTGTAGCGAAAATGGACCTCCCACAGAGAACTCCCCTCGGGAGCTTCCGACACTCAATGGAGGCGATAGTAAAGTTATTTAAACATGTTTTTGCTAAATAATTTTATTTTCCAGTTATCTGAATATGCTTTGGCCAACGATTACCCAAATGGAATTCTAGTTATTTTAGATCACAGATATATAAATTTGTTGGATGTAATCGCTTTTTCGACTAGAAATTTCACTCTACTTCAACACTTCGTTACCATATTATTGGTGAGTACTTTCCATTATTTCTAAAATAATAAAATACTAATGGAATTATTTAAATAAATGCCTGTAATAAGGAGTCAGATCACTTTCTTATACTTGTCGTTATAATTCTTTATATTATTTACAGAAATTTGCATTGACTATGCAAAGCGTCAAATATATGTATATCCAAACAACTTACTATAAAGTGTATATGTATATGCCCACATATTTTTGGCACTTTGCGCGCTTCTATATTTTTTACCTTGACTGCACACGTTCAAGTCAAGGTTGAATTTCCCTTCTGGGCAAACTCACTCCATCGTAGGCCACGTCTCTGCCCTTAGCTAGTCTGTGGACATGAGAAAACCCAAATCAAAAAAAAAAACACGCATTTTTTTCATGTAAACATATTGTTATAGGAATGCTATGCCTTACGATTACAAGGTATCCACCTGATAACACCATCAAAAGCCGCGGATACGGTAATAAAAATGATAAAATCACTACTCACCACAAAAATGGGTAGTCGGATCCAGGTCCACAAAGATGTGAATACCTTATATGCTTACGTGCCGAAGAAAATTCTTCCTGTAGACTTGGGCGGTGAAGCTGCAGCCTTAATTGAGATGGAGGGTAAGCATCAAAGAAATCTAAAGAACTGGGGCCTATTTCTCGAAAGCTTGTAACTTGTAATACAAGCGCAAGTCCTTACCTTATTAATGATGTTAAAAAGAGACTTCCACTTATATTACAAGTTACAAGCTTTTGAGAAACGGGCCTCTGGTCCCAACGCGATCGAGTAAGCGATGAGCTTTGGGCTATAGAAATTTAGAAAACATAAGCTGGATATTTATAGTCTGATATATCTATTGACGGTTAAAAGGTTCAGGCCCGTTTCGAGGCGCAAGGTCTACTTTCGATGTTAATAATTGTTTGTAGGATTGAATTTTTTTAACTTCCACCAATAACTTTAGTATACATTTTAGATAACAAGGAAAAGTAGGTACCTAATATCAAAATGGTGGAAATCATACAACATCTTGTATTTTGCAGAACAATTTCATAAGGCGCTTAGTACAAAACAGCACAAAGAATGGATGAAAGAAGCTCAACGCGCTACGATCGACCAATCCAAGAAGCCAAAGGAATATTTCAACTATGACTTCATGGGCATGCCTGGATCGTTTAGAACTTTAAGCGTAGATTGATAAAATACAATTTTAAAAATATCTGGATTTCTGGACTTACAGGCTTTAAAAATACAGGTGAATTTCTTAACGGGGGTATAGTTAAGGATGAAACAATTGTAGTACGGTCAAATCGTAAATTAAACTCGCAAAACATGTAGTAAAGCTGCATTTTTGGTATGTTATTTAGACACCATAGGGCAGTATAAAACCACATTTTGCAAGCAAAAAAAAGTTGTGCTAGCTGCGTTATACGTGAAAAACTGTGAAATTTACTGTCTATTTTTAGTTTCTGATTTTTATAAAAAAAGCCTTACGTTTTTTGACAATATGTATCAGGTAACGTGTAAAGATGAATGAATTTGTAACAAGATGAGATAACATGCATTACCGTAGGTCTTATAGTTTCAGAGATTCGAGACTTCAAATAGTACCCTGTTTTGTAAACTAGATAAAATGTTGAGTTTTGCTAACGTTTTTGGTTTAATATCGCCTTACTTAATTATGCTACGAAAAACATGAAATAATTATCTTATAGCGCAATTAATATTCTTTCATTTAAGGGTAAAATCAGGTCAGTAAACTTTGTAATTGAAACTAAAAACGCGAAATTCAAAAAGCAGGAGGTCCGCTATCTAAGTTTTTCATACAAATGGCAAGTCGTGTTGCAAAGCTGCAATTTTTGTATATTATATAGGCTCTATAGGGATGTACGAAAATGCATATTACAAGAAGAAAAAAAAAAGGATTTAGGTACAGGACGTAAAAAACTGAAAAAAATCGGACTTTTTTTAGTTTTTGACGTTTAACTAAAAAACTATAACTTTTTGATACTAATTGCTATAAAACTATGAAAGAATATTAAATTTAAAAGGATTTGAGCTACCTTGCATTACCTTAAATTATATAGATTTAGAGATACGACATTTCAAAATGTGCCCTTCATTAAGTTAAGAAAATAAATGCATGTTTTGAAGCCTCGTATACCCCCAACTATAAGACTAACAGTAATTGTTATCGGCTCAATTTCTTCCAAATTTAATGTAGTTATTATCTACAATAACTTTTTTCTTCTTAGCGCGAACATTTTGCCAATATTTAGTGAATAGCTTTAACGTAACCTAAAATTTGTTTATGTTTTGATAAAAGGGCACTTTATGAAATGTCGTATCTCAAAATATATATAACTTACGGTGATGCAACGTAGCTCAAATCCTTTCAAATTTAATGTTCTTTCTTAGTTTTATAGCAATCAGTATCAAAAAGATAATAGATTTTTAATTAAACGTCAAAAACTAAAAAAAGTGCGATTTTTTTTCCGTTTTTTACGTCCTATGCCCAAATAATTTTTTGTTTTTCTTTTAATATGCATTTTCGGAAGATCAGTACAGAAACATTCTCAGTAGTATCAAAAGGGCCAGTAGGAAAATTAAACCAGATTGCAGTAAACATAAAAAGTTATCCGACAACACACTACAACTCTTACACCAAAGAAGTACACTATCCATGGCATCAGAAGGTTACAATAGCTTAGACAGAGAGGTTAAACGCTCCATCAGAAGAGATATCCGCAGTTTTAATGCAAACATAGTTAAAATAGCATTACAGAGAAATACCTCTCTTAGAGTGGCCAGACAAGGAATTAACCACGGAACCAAAACATGGATAAATCACCTAGTAGATGAGACCGGTAAAAAACAGTACAATAGAGACAAAATTTTAGACATCTGCACCAACTACTACAAAACGCTGTATTCTGATACAACAAGTATTACCCACTTGGGTGAATACAATCGTGCCGAAACTATCCCTCCGTTCACGGAGTATGAAGTAAACCTGGCTCTCCGGAGCATGAAGTTTGGGAGAAGTCCAGGAGCGGATGGAGTGAACACAGAAAGTCTAATTCTCGGAAAACGAACCCTACTGCCCCATCTTACAAAATTATTTAACAGCATCCTCCGGTCTGGTCAAATTCCCAAAAACATGCTCCACTCAAATATCATCCTGCTCCATAAGAAAGGCGACAAAAGTAACATTGGAAACTACCGTCCTATTAGCCTAGTATCCCACATATATAAAACGTTTATCAAACTCATAGAGTGTCGCATTGCTGGTCAATTGGACAAACACCAGCCCCCAGAACAAGCAGGATTTCGGCCCAGCTTTTCAACCACTGACCACCTCCAAACATTAAACCAAATTATAGAGAAATGTAACGAATTCAACCTACCTCTTTATCTGGGATTCGTAGATTACGAAAAAGCGTTTGATAGTATAACACATTGTTCCATATTTTCTTCACTTCGAGACCAGCACATAGAACCCACATACATCAATATTATTAAAGCCATTTATCAAAACAGTACTGCGAACATCAAATTACAGACATCTGGACAGTTGTTCAAGATAGAAAAAGGCGTCAAACAGGGAGACCCGCTATCTCCTAAACTTTTTACCAGTGCCCTAGAACAAATATTTCAACGCTTGGCGGTTTCATGGGAGCCCAAGGGAATAGCCGTCGGTGGAGGAAGATTAACCAATCTTCGCTTCGCCGACGACATTGTCATCTTTGCCCATTCAGCGGAGGAACTCGAGACAATGCTACAAGATCTTTGCTCGGCAAGCCTTCAAGTTGGCCTCAAAATGAACCGGTCTAAAACTCTGGTGATGACCAATGGCAAGAAACGCAAGATTGAGGTTGACGGGCAGAACATACACTATGTGGACGAGTATCCGTACTTAGGACAAATAGTATCTTTCAGCCAAAGACAGGATAAAGAAGTCTAAAGACGGATCCAAAACGCTTGGAAGAGCTATTGGTCTCTCAAAGACCTAATGAAGGGAGACTTGCCTATATCCCTCAAACGGAAACTCGTCGACATGTGTATACTGCCAGTTCTGACTTACGGAGCCCAAACCTGGTCACTTACCGAGTTACAAAAGGTCAAGCTGAAGGTCTGCCAAAGAGCCATGGAGCGCTGCATGCTTGGAGTGAAACGGATTGACCGGATCCGTAACACTACCTTGCGTTCCAAAACTCGCATTGTCGACGTAGGAGTAAAAACCGCCAGGCTGAAATGGGACTGGGCTGGTCACGTTCGCCGAATGCATCCACAGAGGTGGGCAAAAGTAGCTACGGAGTGGATACCGCAGCGGAAACGGCGAATTGGTCGGCCTAAGAAGAGATGGCGGGATGACCTGGATGCATTTTCCAACAACTGGCCAGAAATAGCCCTAAATCGGGAAGTTTGGAAATATAAGGGGGAGGCCTTTGCCCAGCAGTGGGACACAATAGAGGCTAATTAAAAAAAAAAAAAAAATGCATTTTCGTATATATCTATAAGGCCTTTATAATATACCAAAATTTCAGCTTTGCAACTCGACTTGCGATTTGTATGAAAAACTTAGATAGCGGGCCTTCTGCCTTTGGAATTTCGGGTTTATACTTTCAACTACAAAGTTCACTGACCTAATTTTACCCTTAAATTAAAGAATATTAAGTGCGCTATAAGGTCATTATTGCATGTTTTTCGTAGCATAATTAGGTGAGGCGATATTAAGTCGAAAACGTTAGCAAAACACAAAATTTTATATAGTTTACAAAAAAGGGTACTTTTTAAAGTCTCGAATCTCTGAAACTATAAGACCTACGGTAATGCATGTTAGCTCAACTTGTTGGAAATTTATTAGTCTTTAAACGTTTATTTACGAATGATATCAAAAAACGTAAGGTTTTTTAAATAAAAATCAGAAACTAAAAAATGGCCGTAAATTTCGCAGTTTTTCACGTACTACCCAGCTAGCACAACTTTTTTTTGCTTGCAAAATATGGTTTTAAACTGTCCTATGGTGTCTAAACAACATACCAAAAATGCAGCGATACTACTTGATTTGCGAGTTTAGGGTAAAATTATGTACGATTTGACCGTACTATTGGATTTATTTCAATAAAAATGTACATAAAAACCTTTAATGAAAATGAAATGTATCGTCATTTTTTTGTGTTGTGATGTTAGATTTCATGTAACAACTTTTGGCAGTGATAAAAGGCGACAAATTAAACATTTCTTTGTGCGATCTACATAATGCACCATTTTTTTAAATTAGATATTATAGATAATTTCTCTAAAAGGTTGAACACAAGTTATGCAGATTGCTATTTTGATTATATTTTTATACCATTTTTTGTGTTTTATTTCGCATTATCAAAAAAACCACAATTGACACAAAACTTTACAGGTTCGATCGTGTCGAGGCACGCGTAGACCGCAAACCCTGTAAAGTTTTCAAATCGGTGCGATGTATCTATTCGTAATTAAATTCATTGATATACTCCGAAGCGCAGCGATAGTTTTATTTCTACTAAATACCTACTATTGCATACTATTATAAATATACTAAGTAAAAAAAATAGAATTTCGTATCATTAAAAAAGTTGGTAATAAAATAGCAAAACGAACTAAAAGTAATTCTACCAGAGTAGACCGCATATTTTACAGACAAACGGGTCTTAATCGCGTAAACTTACGTTTAATTATATCCTGACGTTTCGGGCATGACGTTACACCCGTGGTCGCAGGCAGACTGGCGAGAGAATGTATCAACACCTTCGAGCTGCGCGGGTTTTTCGAACTACCCGCACTTGATCTTGATTATTCACTTCTAGGCTAGGGTTGTCACTAGGCCTACACACACCACTCACAACATCCAATGGCTTAAAAATGGATGTTTCACCACGCTTACATTTGTAAATCACGGGATTCCACGCAGACGAGATTCCTTGCCCCTCATTTTGATTAAAATTCCGATGTTTCTTAATTTCAATAGCTTCACGTACTTTTCGGCTATGATGTATACGCTCGGTTGAGAGGACTTTCGGGTTATGGACCTCAATCCAGTGGTTAGGTCCGGACTCCAACAAATGCTCGGCCACAGCAGACCTATTCGTTTGACGCTTTTTAACAGCCGTGATATGTTCCTTGACCCTTTCCGCTATGGTGCGTTTGGTTTCCCCAATATAGGAACTACCACAGCTACAATCGATCTTATAAACGCCCGGTGTGTGATAAGGTAAAACATCCTTAGGCGACCTTAGATGACCTGCCACCTTTGATAACGGCATGTAAACGGTTGGTATGGAATACTTATTCAAAAGCGTACCTATTTTGTCCGTTACACCCCTGACATAAGGCAAAAATGCTGGTCGCCTTGCAACATCTGGATGTTTCTTCCTCGGTGTTCGTCTGGGTTGCCGTCTGTTCATTATGTAGCCATTTCTCTTAAGAACCTCCTGAACGTGCAATAACTCAATTTCTAGAAATTCAGGGTCACAAAGTGCTCTGTTCTTTAGAGAATTAACCACAGACTGAAGCTGGCGAGGGTGGTGGTGAGACAGAGCGTTCAAATATCTGTCTGTGTGTGTGGGCTTCCTATAGACAGTGTGCGCCAAAGAACCATCATCTCGACCTATCACCTTTACGTCCAGAAAAGGCAAACTGCGCTCCGATTCCAATTCATATGTGAATTTGACTTTAGTATGAATGGAATTGAGATACTGGAGTAATTGCTCAACTTCATGCTTGCCACCTCTCATAACACAGAAGACATCATCGACATACCGTTTCCATAATTTCACTGCCCATGGTTGCAGATCTATGCTGGCCTCGAAATGCTCCATCCAGATATTTGCTAAAACCGGTGCCACAGGGCTACCCATAGCAACTCCGTCGATCTGGAGATAATGCCCCCCTCCATATAAAAAGTAGCTCCCTTCTAAACAATTCCGGAGCAAAACCATGACAGAACTCACTATCCCATTGTCAGCAAGCCTCTTTCGAACTACTTCTAGACACTCTTTAACCGGAACATTGGTGAAAAGTGACTCAACACCGAAACTCACCATTAAGTCTCCTGGTTCCAACGTTATGTCCTTACGAATGTCTATGAAGTGACGGGAATCCTTCACGAAAGACGACGTGTTTCCCACAAGCGGCTGCAACACCGATGCTACATGCTTTGCCAGATCATAAGTAGGTGAGGCGATTTGACTTACAATTGGTCGCAAAGGCACGTTTGGTTTGTGTACTTTCGGTAACCCGTACAATTTCGGTGGTTGCACTGTTTTAGGCTTGTACAAGCGAAACGTCAGGATATAATTAAACGTAAGTTTACGCGATTAAGACCCGTTTGTCTGTAAAATATGAGTGATAATCGTGAAACTTTAAATCAATATAGAGTAAACCGCACTTGAAAGAAGCGTGGAGAGCGAATTGCGAGCCGTAGGTCTGACCTGGAGCGAAGTCAAGAAGGTTGCTCAAGACAGGAAACCGTGGAAGGATCTTGTGGAGGCCCTATGCACCTCCGGGGTGCCCTAGGAATTACTACAACAACAACAAACCGCACTTGCAAGAAAACAAAATACCGATTTTCTTAATCATTTTGTTTGTTTGGGTGAATTTTCGCGGCGGACTGGGGCCCATTTCTCGAAAGCTTGTAACTTATAATATGTACAAACAGCAACACAGCTAGGTATACACTTCAGAAATTGGAAATATTGCATGAAAGAGAATCACATGTCAGTTACATAGGAATGTTGAGCCACTTGGCAAAAGATGCAATTTGGTCGAGTAATATTATGGGTTCGGTATTTTTCGTTAGTAGGCACGATCGCGACGTTTCCGATGGTCCCCGATGATATGTCATCTTTGTTGCGTCAAAATTTCGGTATTTGAAAACTAGTTGACATAATAATAAAGATTCCTTCGTCTACGAAAATTAAGAATTAGCTATCGGCCATTATTAGACGCTAGATGTCGTTGTTCCTAGTGGAAACTGGATAACGACAGTTCTTCATAGATTTGTCTAAAACCGTTTAGTAATTTATTAAAGTTTTTACAAGGTCAACAAGAATTTATTCATTAATGTAACAAAAAATAAAAACCATATAAAAAAAAGTATGTTTTCTTCAAATCGGATGCCATGATTTCATCATCATCATCATCAGCCTATGATAGTCCACTGCTGGACGTAGGCCTCTCCTATTAACTACACGTATAGACGCATTAGGAGGTAAATGTCCATAATCGCCACGCTGGGCAAGCGGATTGGCGATCGCAGTAATGTGTCCACTGTGATGACGCTGCTGCCCATCATCAATCTTTGATCAAATAATGATCAGTGACACTTCAATCCCCTAGTCGACTCTTACGACACTCGCAGGAGGAGTTGGGGTGGTGACAAATTGTATTCTTATTGCCGTCACCACACGGCTTGCCATGATTTATCTAACATTAATAGGCGAGGTATTTTTCAAGTCAAGATATTTTTACAAACAGCCATGTTATCGGGCAATTTTAAATTATTTTTTCCATTGACAGAGACAAATGCTATTGCTGTCTTTATTATCATTCGTCACATCTCTTAGTTGACGTTAGTTGAATACTTATGTAACCTTTGTGGCAATAGAGTAGATAGACGTTGGACAGTCTACCTTTACAGGACAGTCGACCTTTAATCTGTCAGTAGCCATACAAATGTTTAATAGAGACTTGATAGTTTCTGGCTGAAATTCTAACTTTGAAAAAATATCTGACAGTGACAGCCGTTGAAAGGAAAATGAACGAAAATTTCTACATAGCAGCTTAGCAGTCAAATCACCGGCTCTGAAGTTAGATTGACGTCTCCAGGACTAAAGCGGATGTTATATATAACGTAACTATAGTAACGTCAGCTTCCGGAAAATCAATCATCAATCATTGGTTAAACGTTTTTGTTATTACGTAACCATGGTAATGACACCTTCTGAAGAAACCGCGAGCGATCATTGGTTAACCGTAGCAAGGCCCGCTCCATTGGTCAGCAGAGTTCGGCAGAAGTCGTGATACCAGTCTCATAAGATTTCGGAACCCGATTTGTATTATTCGACCAAGTTGCGTCAATCAACATTCCCGTGTATTGTTTAATTTGAAGTTTACATAATATAAATATATTTATCTCTTTCATTTTCTCTCTGCTCTGTCTTTAATGGTCAGTTAGGAGTGTTGCTGTTTGTACAAGCGAAAATCCTTATCTAATTAATAGTGTGAAAAAGAGCCTTCTACTTGTATTACAAGTTACAAGCTTCTAAGAAATGGGCCTCTGGTGATTCTATAACAATAAGTATAATACTTACTGCTGTATCACAATCAATTGGCGTTTATTTCTCTTATATTTAAAATGTGATTTCCTAACCATTACTAAAAATTTTACCTTATTTTTAGGGCGTAACCCGAAAATTCAATTTTAAATGCATGCAATACAGCCATAACTCCAGAGGGCCGTCAGTTCACGTGTAAACACTGGAAACTGGCTGTATTGCAGGGAGCTATATTTGTGGTAGATGCATAAGTCCACTAGTGAAAAAATACTTAAGGACTTTTTTCCCATGGCTCTGAATTTAAAGTCCTAAACTAAGCAGTTTTGAATCCGAATCTGCAATATTACAAAAAAAATAAAAAATATATTTGTGGCCGTATTGCCGACACGCAACGATTTAATCGTTATTATCTTAAAGTTAGCAGTTATTGCATAGAACTAGAAGGTTACGTTAAGGACTATCTATCTACCTTGTAAGTATGATTTAAAACGGGATATTTACCATGTAAATAGAAATTATTGAGATCATACTAATAATGTTAATGACTATGTTAGCTTAAAAACTTACCCCCTCATTCATAAACGTCTGCTAACTTAACAAGCCGCTAATTATTGGCCGTGTGGTGACGGCAGAAAGAATACATTTGTCGCCACCCCAACTCCTCCTGCGGGTGTCGTAAGAGTCGACTAAGGGATTGAAGTGTCACTGACCATATTTGATTAAAGATTGATGACGGGCAGCAGCGTCATCCTAGTGGACACATTACTGCGATCGCCAATCCGTTTGCCCAGCGTGGCGATTATGGGCATTTACCTCCTAATGCGTCTATACGCATAGTTAATAGGAGAGGCCTACGTCCAGCAGTGGACTATCATAGGCTGATGATGATGATGATGATGAATTATTGTTTGTCCCTTTTGCTCTTACGGGCACATTGTTAAGACCGAAAGGGACAAACAATTATTAGCGGCTTGTTAAGTTAGCAGACGTTTATGAATAAGGGGATTAATATCTAACTTGACTAAACACAACTTGCGGGAAAGGGGTTTGGACCTCCGCTCTGGGTCGTTCCTGGTGCAGAGGTTGGCTATCGCCGTTCAACGTGGCAATGCTGCCTGTGTGATGGGCACCTTTGCACCAGGGGCTACACGGGGTGGGCTTTTTGATTAAAAAGTGTACATGTGTGTTGTTAGTTTGTAAGTTAAATTATTTGTATACTTATGGGAAGGTATAACCACTGTAAGATTAGATTTGTTTAGTAATATAAAAGTCGGTTTAATAAAATAACATTAAAACAACACAATCTTGTTTGAGGTAGTTTTGCTGATAAAAAGACTAAAAATATACCTAATATTCGTCAGTAAAAGAAGCCTGCAAGCGTAGCCAAGGTGCCATTCAGAAATTACATGGGATAAATGTATAAATAATAGTACATTACTACAGAGGAAGGGAAACGAAGGGTTACAGGCCAAGTAGATATATCTGGCCGAAGGAACTGAGGCCAGATAGGGATACGCGACCTGTAATCCTGTTTCTCGCCGAGATTTTTATAGTGCTTTTCTCAAACTTGCCATGAAATAAAAGGAACTGATTTCGCCAAACTATACTATTTCATTTGTAAATATACCAATAGTACAGTATAGTAAAACATTAAAAAAAACATTCGCGCTTTTTATCTGTTTGAGCTATTCTTTTACCTGGTGGTATAGACATTAGTTCTAAGGTTATTTTTTTTTCTGTGGCTGAATGTCAAGACCTAGTGTCACAATTTGACGTTTCAAAACAAAAGACAGCCTATTTGCAGTGCTAGGTGTGAAGAAAATACATGAAATCTCTTTACATATCATCTTAGCACATGACACCGGATACATAGTATTTCCGGGTTTCATTTAAAGTAAGTAACATCAACATTCCGTAGAAAGTTTGAGAAAATGACCATTACCATACATTATTGGTCACGTGATTTTTCATTCCCATGTCTTTTTAATTTTATGATTTATTGGTTATGGTATGCGATTGCAGGATGGCATCTTGACTCGGCATGCTGATATTGTTTGAGACTATTATTAAACTAAACTAAACTAAAAACTTAAATTGATAATTAATAGTCGAAGACACTAAACAACAAATGCCAAAGCAAAGACGCCACCAGCACAATACAACTAAACCACTAATTGGAGTTCGAGGCCAAAGAATCTACGAAAATATTGCCACAACAATGAAATGTTCTTACAATAGTAAATCCTTATTTTCTAAAAACAGACGTTGAAATATTTTATTTATTGGTAATTTTAATTCTTTAATTTATATAAACAATATTATTTACTTATTTTCACGTAAATATAAGATATTTTAATAAAAAAATAATTATCCGCAATTATTAGTAACAAAGTTGGTATTGCGCTGGTATCACTTCAGGTGTTAATAACATTTGGTACAGCAATTTAACTACACATAAATTAAAACCCTATTTCTGCATACGTTTAGAAAATTGCAGACTTATACATTGTAGCGTGCTTTATGTTCACATTTCGTATTCGTAAAATTCCTTTGCCCTACAAATTTCTTTGGCAGTGCTATAGTTCTCTATTTAAATTATCATACAGAACTAACGTTTTGTTTTCTTCCGTAGGTTGTTAACAAGGTGATTAGGTGACCCACTTGGTCCAGCCATGTTTAGTTTCGCTATACACCCCATCATCAAAAATTAAATTCCAAATGAAATACACGGTGCTCGCGAGCATTGCGAAAGATTTTAACTATGCATTCTAGACATCAAAATAAACAAAAAATATTATGAGACCTGGGTCGCGTTTTATAAAGTTACAATTTACAATTTCGCTGTTTGCCTCTCTACCGCACGCACATATTGGCTAGAAAGAGAGGTTATTTGTATAATTTAATGTGTAATTCAACTTCTTTTTGTTATTATGTATAATTTAATGTGTAATTCAACTTCTTTTTAAAATAGGCTTTGAAACGTTGGCTCTTATCATTTTAACTTACTTTACAAGAAAATTTTGTCAAATCAATGTTAGTTAAGAGAAAAGAAAAGTTTTTAGATACTTACGTGTTTTTAAGAAAATCCTAGTTGTGACAGGCATATTAAACAAAAAGGCGTAGAAACATTATAATTATAACAGAGGTATATAATGGTTTTATTAGGAATTATTTTAAATAAATTAATTAAATAACAAAAAGGTTGTCGAAACCTGAAAACTTTATTTGACAATGACATAAGAGACTTTGACAAATTTGACAATAACGCATCTGTCGTAGTTTCGTTGGCCTCGAACTCCAATTAGTGGTATAACAGTGGGGGTCAAATTGTTATGTCAGTCTAAAGATCTTATCTTTCCTTATCTACACTAATCAGTAATCACTTAACGGAGCAAACACATATTTTTTGGGTTAATTTGAATATGCCCCTAGTCGCGTGATGATCAAGTTCAACAAGTTTTGTAGTAGTTTATATCCTTGAAAAACATTTTAATTTTATTATGGGATACAAAACGTACTGTCGTGAATTAAGGTCGTAAGACAAAAGTAAGACCTAATCTAACCAAGATGCTATTCTGCGATCTTATACGATAAGCTATAAGTCACGAAACCATAATAATGTATGGAAATAGTCATGTGACTTTTCGTACGAATCTGTCATTCTCATACATTTATTATTTATTCATATTCATATCTTTATTGCATACATGTGCTTACAGTAGATTGTATTAATATTAATAAATAAATAAATATTTAACGTTGCAACAAGACATGCACCCATCCGGGTATAGCAACACAGTAACCTTTATCTAACAATGAAAATAAGTAGCACAATAATAACTTAAACACAGTGACTTTATCCCTTATCGTATAGGATTTCAGAATAGTATCTTGGCTAGAGGTTCTGTTTCAGGGTGTAACATCGCTCATTTACCAAAATAAAAAAAGATCTCCAAGGTTAGGCTTGGTGCCATGGTACCAACACTACCTACCATCTGGTTAAATCGGTTCACGATATCGAGAAAAAAAAAACAAACGAATTGAAAACCTCCTCATTTTTTTAAAGTCTGTTGCGAAATAACTGAAAAAAGACAATTAGCTACAAATACTGACGTAAATATGGTGTGACCGAAAAACCTGTATTTTCTAGGATTTTGTTTAGCAAAACATGATACGTCAGCGTTACCATTGGCGCTTTTCGTCAGTCATTTATTACCTAAATCTATCGCGACAATTGGAAACCGGTCACAGACCGTGAATAGTCGTCACTTATGGTTCCGTAATGTTGAAAAAGGGTCAATCACTTTTTTTGTTAGCCTCCGTAGCCTATAGTTGGTAGTGACCCTGTCTACGAAGCTGGAGGTTCCGGGTTCGAATCCCGACGAGGGCATTATTTGTGTATTTATTTACCACAAATATTTGTTCCTTGGTCATGGTTGTCTATGTATTTAAGTAGCTATATATATCTATATATTAAATATATCGTCGCCTGGTACCTACATCACAAGCCTTAATTGAGAGGTTGATTTGTGTAAGATGTCCCAAGATTTTTTTTAAATTTATTTATGTCACTCGTTGCTATGTTCACCTGATTCACCCTTAAAATCACACTTTAATAGCAAAACTTTGAATTCTTTGTAAGTTACTTGGCCTTTCCTACGAAGGTCACGGAGGTCACCTACTAATTATGATTATACAGCCTGTTACGTTCCTTTTTGCGCAGATGTAGTAGTGTTGCCCTTAGTATCGGTTTTTAGTAAGTTATACAAATTCCAAAACCAATTATTGCTTGTTGATTGTATTTTTGTGGACATCTTTTATTGGCTTTGTTTACTGTACACTCAGGTTTGTAAATTTATTATATACCTACTGCCTTTGATGCCCGAAATAAATAAAATAAAAATAATATACCAACTATTTTTCAGTAGAAACAGGCAGGAAATTTAAAACATGTAAGACTAAGAGTTGGTATAGAAATTTCGAATAATATATGTCGCCTTTTTCTGAAGCCACAGTGCTCACTGAGCAAGCCTCTATAGCCACGATAGAGTACATGTTTAGATATTTTTGAGCATTCTGGCTGCTCCGATAAATCTGATGGCAACTGTACTCCAATGAGTAAATGGATTACTTGTTCATTCCGTTCCTAATTTAAACTACTTTAAACTTACAGTTAGATTGACTTGGAGCAATTCCTAAAAATCGTTATGCGAATATACTGCTGAAAAAAAAACACTACATAACTAGTATACAACAAAGTCGAATTCTCTATCCCTATGTACCTATGCTTATCTGCTGGGAGACCACCGACAAAATGGTCTAACGACATCTGCCGAACCGTAACAAAGCAGTGGATGCGACTAGCACAGGACCGAGGAAAGTGGCGTAATTAAGAAGAGGTCTATACCCAGCAGTGGGTGGACACGGGCTGAATAGCAATTATGTAATTAAATAGCAAACAACGATGACCTGGAAACAAAATATTTGTGATAAAACATAAATGCCATCTCCGGGATTTGAATCTGGCACCTCCAGCTGCGAAGGCAGGGTCACTACCGTATGCGGACTGTCAATAATCGTTATAAAATAATTTAAACAAAATAATAGTTAAAATATATATATTCCTGATAGAAAAACCTTTCATTTGATTTCCTTTTCATGGGGGTGGATTTACAATAGACAGTCCGCCATCTTGGGGAGGCCGCCATCTTGGGGTGGCCGCCATATTGGATTTGTAATGACGTTTATTAGCTTGTCGTCTATTGTCATCACAGTCCAAAGCGTGTGCAAAATTTCATCCTAATCGATTAAGATTCCAAGATTTTCTTACATACTTTTCATCATCATCATCATACCCCCGCGCGCCTCCACCGCGAGCGGACGTCTTGACTTACTCTCGTGCTGTATTTACGAGTTAACATGGCTAAAGTTACATTACTAGCCATCGAAAAGCTAATCCGAAACGCTATTGCACCGATGGAACAGAAAATTGCCGAAATTCACCTGAAAATCGACGCGATTCGAGTTCATTTAAACCTAGATACACAGAATAAAATATCTAACGGAAAAAATGACTTCAAACCAGTCGATAAGGAGCAAACGAAGCAGTCACCGAGCACCGAAGACCCGGACCCGAAGCAAGCGCGAAGCAAACCGACAGGTACGTCACCAGCCACGACTGCGACAGCATCCGCGCGCAGCGCACGAGCGAACGCGAGAACTCTACATGCGCAAGCTACCGCCACTGCAACTCGGAAGTCTCTCTCGCACACGGCGCCGCACACCGCTGCATCCGTCACTATCGCACCAACAAGTAAGTCCGTAGAGGCACAAACGCCGAACCCGCTACCGAGTATTTCCGAGCCTGCGGTGCAAGTAAGCGATGACGTACTATCGCTGAGTGGGGCCACGAAACCCGCGAGTGAAGACGATCCGCAGTCACCAGAGACGTGCGTAGATAATACGTGGGAGGAAGTTGAGTCACGGAAACGCAAAAATAAGAGACGCAATAATAACAATAAGATTGTTGTGGGTACAGGCTCCAACCATGAAGACGTAAAAGGAGTCGAACAACTAAAATATATTCAGGCTTGGTCCTTTAAGCCTGAGACGACGAAGGAGAACGTATTAAATTTCTTAAGAAAAACTGTAAATTCCGACGACTACTTTGTTGAGAAGAGAATTATTAGAACCGACAGACATGCCGCATTTATAATTGGAATACCGGAAGATTTATATGAAAGCTTCAAATCGCCCACTGTGTGGCCGCCACGCGTGAGATCCACTGAGTGGTTTCAAGGACGTCCCCGCGCTGCCGCGCGGGGATACCACGACCGTCGCTCCGGCGCTAGCGCAGTGTTATCAACAGACAAACGAGTGCAGCGCAGCTGATATACCCGCGGTTAGTAATATTAAAAAAATTGTTGTATGTCAACAAAATATACGCGCACTAGACAACAAGACGCAGCGGCTGGAGGTATTACTGCGTAATGAATTAAATTGCGACGTACTCGCTTTAACTGAGCATTGGTTAGACAGCGCTAATTTAAAATGTGTTAGTTTAGATAACTATAAGTTAATGTCTAGTTACTGTCGTTCGAGTGGTCTGCACGGCGGTTCCTGTATATACGTTCGTAATAATATTCGGGCGCTCGAAAATACGGATCTCACTGTATTAGCGAAAGACCGGGTATGTGAAATATCAGCTGTCGATCTTATTGACTATAATATAACTATTTTATGTATTTATAGGTCAAACTGCCAAGTGAGTTCCTATGACTTTCTAAGGCATCTGGATAGTCTGCTCGACAAAATTAGCAGTGTTGATAAAGACTGTTTAATCCTAGGAGACACTAATATAGATGACACTGGGAGCAATAGTAAGCTAGAGCTGAAACAATTATGTGACCTACTAGCGGCCCATGATTTTGGAAACATGGTAAATTTTCCTACCAGAGTCACGGCCACTACGGCAACCAACCTAGATCACGTGTACTGGAACGGCCCGCGCTCCTTGCTGCGCGCCGAGCCCGTCGCCACACACCTCAGCGACCACCTCGCCGTGCGCGCCGAGCTACTGCGCCCGCGCGCCCCGCCCGCGCCCCTCACTCGCCGCGGCAGGGTGTTCTCAACGCGATTTTACAATGAATTCCGAATGGCGATACGGAGTGTGGACTGGCAGGAAATCATACACCGCAATAATGAATCCGTCACGAAGCTAATAGAGTCCCTCATTAATACTATTAGAAATAAATTCGAAATTTGTTTTCCGATTAAAACAATTAGTAACAGGAAAAGGGAATCGTGGGTAACTAGAGACATTAACGACCTCAAAACCCTATTGTTCGATATTATAGATCTCGGTAAACGATTTCCGGATAATGAACATGTGTCAAATCTAATAACCGACATGAATCGTAAGTACAATAGCTTACTGAACTCAAAAAAAACTAGCTACTACTCTAATGCCATTACCAGTAGCGCTAACACGATTGGGACGATGTGGAGTATAATAAACCGCGAAAAAGGGAAAACCACTTCCGGGGATCGCGTGGACTACACGGATCTAGTCCTTGACACCGAGGGGAGTAAGTACAAAACAAAAAAGGCCGCCGCTGACGCGATGAACGGCAGGTTTGCGGGAGCCGCAGTTGCATGCGGCGCGGCACCAGCCGACGTGTCGCGAGCTCTAGCCGCCCTGCGCGCCGCCCGCCCGCCCGCCGATCGCTGCGTTAAGCTAAAGCCATTTACACCAGACGAGGTATTCCGCATCGTCACAACCTGTATAGCGAAAAAAAACTACGCGAGATATATACGACATCTCCGTGACACTGATCCACTCTGTAGCAGTCGATATGGCCCCAATACTTACCTTTGTGTTCAATAGATGCCTTCGTGAGGGCGTCTTTCCTGAACCTCTGAAAGAAAGCCGAATTTCACCGCTTTACAAAGGAAAGGGAAAGAAGACCGATATTGACGCGTATAGACCTGTAGCGATTATCCCGGTAATCGCCAAAATATTTGAGCACGGCCTAAGCTCTCGACTTACAGACTTCCTCACCACAACCAATGCACTGTCTAATAGACAATACGCGTACCGGAAAGGGCGTTCAACCACCACGCTGACACGAGCCGTAGTTCGTCAGATACTGGAGGCCCGCGAATGCAAGAACCAAGTCGCCGTCCTTTGCTGCGACCTGTCCAAGGCGTTCGACGTTGCCGATCGTAACCTGCTTACTGACAAACTGCGGCACTACGGACTAGAAGGTTCCGCATTGGCGTTGATGGCAAACCTATTAAGAGACAGGAAACAGGTTGTTATAGCTGACAATGGCCGCGTACGATCTGACGCTGTAGTCACGAGTATGGGCGTCGCTCAAGGTTCCTCAGTATCGAATATACTTTTCTCGTTGCTGTTGAACGATCTGCCCGATGCAGTAGGCTGTGGAGAGACCTATATGTACGCTGACGATGTCGCAATTGTTGTGCAGGCCGCGTCATATGAGGAGCTAGAACAAAAACTCAACATTACGGCCGCCGGGATAGCGAACTGGTTTAGTATCAATGGTCTCATACTGAATACACATAAAACTCACCTCATTAATTTCGATCTGTCGGGACGTCAAATGAGCTCGTTATCAGTGTTGGTGAAGGGAGAAGTACTTGAACAGGTCTCTAACTCCACATTTTTGGGATTCGAGCTGGACAGCGGACTCACATGGAGTTGCCACATTAATAAAGTGTGCAATAAACTCGCGACAGCGTGTTTCGCGCTAAAACGTCTGGCTCGTGTCCTGCCGGTAGAAATGGTCCGCTCTTGTTATTTCGCTTCGGTACACGCACACCTACAGTACGGAATTGAGTTTTGGGCAGGGGCCGCGGAATGGGAGAGAGTGTTTAGGCTTCAGAAACGTGCAGTACGCGCTATAGCGCGCGTGCCACAAATGGTTTCTGCAAAACCTATATTTAAAAACCTAGGTATCCTAACGCTCCCTTCTATGCTAATATTGCAAATGGCCGTGATCACGCGCGAGGAGGTGAAATCCACTCCGATCAGTAAGGAGGTTCATCGTAGGTACGAAACCCGGAGTGCGCGAGCCGGAAAACTACCCCTTGTACCTCTCAGACTCTCCAAATCGAGAAAGCTCGTACATGCCATGGGTCGCAAGGTTTATAATCACCTTCCGAGCGAAGTTGTCGCAGCGCCTAGTGAGTCAATATTTAAAATTAGGTTGAAAAACTGGCTTGTCGAGCAGGCTTTCTATAACCATAACGAATTATTTTTATGATAGGAAAATTGTATTATTATACTGGTGTATTTTTTAGAATTTTATTATTATACTGGTGTATTTACGTTATGTACATAAATGTGAATTGACATGTGAAATGATTTTACCAATAAATATGATTATGATTATGATTATGATTATCATATCAGCCGAAAGACGTCCACTGCTGAACATAGGCTTCCCCCAAAGAGTGCCACAATGACCAGTCCTGCGCCACCCGCATCCAGCGGACTCCTGCGACCTTCACCAGGTCATCAGTCCACCTTATGGGGGGCCTACCCATGCTGCGCCTTCCGGTACGTGACCGCCACTCGAGAACCTTTCTGCCCCAACCGCCCACTGCCACTTCAGTTTAGTGATTCAGAGAGCTATATCGGTTACTTTGGTTCTGCTCTCATTTTTAATTCGATCTCGCATACATACTTTTAGTTAAAAGTAAAACTAATTATAAAAACGTGTTAAAAATGAATATCGACAAAATTGAAGTCCGTTTACTCTTAACTGTTTTCAAAGTATACGGAACTCTTCTTATGCAAATTAGCAAATACTTAGTCACAGTGCGCTGTATTTTATATTTCATAACTTTAATACGATACTGGCAGTCAACTTTTGACGATTGGAGGCTAACGTCGTAACGAAAATCGAAATAGTATCTCATCATGAGTGTAACTGTGATAGACGAATTACCTAACACAGGTTATTTCAAATTCAGACAAGATCAACTGTATCAAATAAGAAAAATGTTTAATATGGAGAAACCGGAAAGGATCAAGCAATCTATTAGTCTATTAAGGGACTGGTTGGATAAGCAAGACCATATTAATAAGAAAGATTTCTGTGAGTACAAGATCCATTTTATTTTCCTATATGGCCCGTCTTAAAAATTTGCTTCAGTAAAGATTGTGATACACGCATTAGTGCGAGAAGTGGTCCATTTATTGTCAAGTTAGACAAGAAATTTTGGAGTATCACCTGTACTGAAAAACGTCATACAATACACGTACGAAAAGGAACTTCGTAACTTATGTCCATTGTAAACATTCTCATCTGTTGTGTTTTAATTTATTGCCACTCGTTTCGGACTTAATTTTTTTCGCACTTGTATCGTATTACTAGTACGTAATTAAAGGCTTACAAAAACCAAATTATGATCGTTTCCATTGTGTTACGGATATTAGTCATACAAACTAAAGGGTAACTTCGTAACACGAATAAGTGACATTAACCCTTAACCAGGTTGTGATCTCATAGCGACCACTTAGCAAATGATTTTTTTCTGACGAACAAAACGCTTGTAGCGGCCCCTAAATGTCATTGGCGTATAGTCTATAAACTGACAGATTTCTGAACGCACCCAAAATCGATGTGTCAGAACAAATTTCTTTGACGTTTTAGTTGTCAAATTCAAAAACCGAAAAAGTGGCAGATTTTGTGTGTTGCTCCAGATAAATACTATTATTGTGTCGAAAAAAATTACGGTAAGTGCTATGTGTTGATTTATTTTGGTAGTATTTATGGCAATGTAAGTGTAGTATGTCATAAATGGTCACAGTAATAGTTTTTTACTTAAAATTTTTGCTTTTAAAGTTTGTGGGCCCTATATGACCTCTGCCCGTTTCGGTTTGGTACAAGTGGTTTGTATGTGACCACTGCCCGGCTGGGCATTTATGTGAAATTTAAGGGTAAGTTCATTACTGTATACCTTGTAGGTCCACCCACTAAACATCTCAAGGCTTACTGTAAGTATATAATTATAAGTTAGATTTTAAGCGGATTTTGCTAAATGGCGTTTGAATATAAAAATAGATATTCTTTTTTTCTTACTTTTATTGTGGTCTTATTTTGTCCATAATTACATGTGAACATAACAACTACCCCTTAAAACTTCAATGTTTTGCCAGCAGGGCAGTGGCCACATATGCAACACGTGGGCCTCCTGGTAACGGGCACAGGGCGTATATTGACCACCGGGTTTTTTTTTGGGAAATAATGTTTCTAAAAAAAAAAACAAGAAATTAGTTTTTTATCGACGCTATTATCTACCGAAATCAGGATACGAAAGTGAAAAAATCGCCAGGCCTGTTTAAGGGTTAAGTTTTGTTGCTGCCACTGAAGTGGTCACGTGACGTAAAATTATTGAATATTTTTATCGAAACCGTGGCAACAATGCAATACATGGGGGTGTCTGATAGACGTACGTCGGTGACAGGATTAAATATACCCATTTTTTAAATCGAATGACAGAGAGTGACATTGCTATACTCTCCTAACTATCGTACCAATTGTTCGACTACAATTAGTTCGCTGATTGATTACATTTTAACATCATATTAATATTTTCTCCTACAGCAAGAAGTAAAATATGTGAGACACATACATCATCTCATCAGCCTATCTCAGTTCACTGCTGAACGCAGGCTTCAACTACAACTGTGCGTTTGAACGCATTAAGGTGCGTTTAAACCAAAAGAACATTCGCTGTTCTAGCGCCCATTCTACGAAATCAACCAATCACGTCTTGTATACCGATCGAATTTCGTAGAGTGGGAGGTTAGAACAGCGAATGCTGTTTTAGTTTGAACGCACCTTTAGGAGGTAAATGCGAATTGATGACGATATGATATAATATGATGACTCTTCTACTGCCCATCATCAATCTTCTATGAACGATTGGTTGGCTGTTTGGTGATAGCAGTAATACATTTATCACCACCTCAACACTTCACTTCAGTGTTATAAGAGTCGACTAAGGGATCAAAGTGTCACTGACCAGAAAATGTGAGATTTTATTTAATTGCGGTAAAGTGTGTACGAGTACTCGTAGTATGTCTCGTAAAACGACGTAAAAACAGTTACCTACGTGTAAAAATATTTCTGTATAAAATGTCAGCCTCCGTAGCCTAGTTGGTAGTGACCCTGCCTACGAACCTGGAGGTTCCGGGTGCGAATCCCGGCGAGGGCATTATTTGTGTGTTTATTTATCACAAATATTATGTTCCTTTGTCATGGCTGTCTATGTATTTAAGTATCTACATGACTGTATCTATCTATTATACAGGTATATGTCGTCGCCTGGTTTCCACATCACAAGCCTTAATTGAGCTTACTGTGGGACTAGGTCGATTTGTGTAAGATGTCCCAAGATATTTATCTATTTATTTAATAACACGATCATGTGAATATTCAATTATGAAGCCTGTAGCCATAAGCAGTTTACTTCTCTGTCTTTTTCACACATCTTATTTTAATGATTTTCCAGTTTCGCAAATACACCTTATTGTTTAAGATAAAGCATTGTTTTTTCTTCCCATATTTTTTTTTCTCAAGGCTGGGTCGTGATCCTCTCATTACTTAATCATTCTGAAAACCTCACTCTGACTTAACATAATAATCTATAATTATCTACTTTGAAATTGACTGCTTGATAAACCGCAGTACACATTAGCTCTTATAATATGTAGATCAATCGAAGGGATGCCGTTATACGTAGGTACGAGGAGTAAAGCGCATCAAATCAAATCAAATATCTTTATATGCATGAAATGTGATACAATAGATGAAATTGAAACAGAGAAGAGCAAAACACAATCACAAGGTATAATTACGTACAACTTTTACTTCCAACAATCTCGCGATCTTGCTCGATCACATAGTTTTGTCCCTTAGATGGCCCACATTGAGCAGATACAGATACTTTATTGATAAAAATACATGGTTTTTTACAAGTCATTACTACAATCCTAACATTCTATTTCATATACGTATTGTGACATGTATAAGTAATTTTATAATATTTATGTGGTAGTACAAGTATTACAAAACTAGTTATTACTACTAACTCTAGCAATATGTTTGATATTTATATTATGTTAAATCTAAATATTGGCTGTATGTCTATTATTACAAGCTTGAGAATCATTTGCTTAAGCATATTATGACATATAACATATTATGATTATAATGATAATTAGAGAGAGGTCAACAGTCCCGTTTTAAAAAATCATTTACATTGTAGCAGGCTAAGTCAAGGAGCAGATTCTTAAGCTTTTTTTCAAAGATAGTATCGCACGGTGCATCTTTTATTGGTGCGGGAACACGGTTGTATAAGTTGACTCCGACGACGTCTAGCATCGCGCGGGCCTTCGCTAGTCGGCGGTGTGGCGGAAGTAGGAGGTGCTGTCGGCACGATTGTCTTTGGTTTACGTTGCCGAAAGTTTTATATTTATGTAGGCTACTTCGGAGCCAACGTGTACTGCGACCTAAACAGCGCTAGAAGTCAGTATTCACTATCTACCTAATTAAATGGAAATCAGTGATATTTAGGACTGCAGGAGCTACTTTAGCTAGCTTAGGTTGGGAGCTTTAGGACTACCTATACTTGAACTAACTCAGTCAGTTTTGTGACGACCGATAAACATGAAATCTTTACAGAAATCGATAGATTTTCATTTTTATGTCCTGGCTTATGCCTTATAAAATATCAGGAAAATAATGTTGTTGTGGTTTGATGCATAGTTTTAAGGTAAAAACACCAATTCATCACTAAATACATAATTTATTAAATGGTTAACTGGGCAACATTGCAATTAACCATACTTGCTTCGGGTCGAATTAGTATTAGATCCGATGCCGTAACGAAGGTGTTGATAGAATAATCACGACGCGCGAAAACTTTGGAATCCATCTTGACACCTGAACCGACGCCGGTGCCATGCATCGCCAGTGGTGTACCAAGCCAATTTCCTTTCAGTAGTTATCATTAGTCATCGTTATCAACGTGCGGTTTTGGTGTCAAAGTATGGTCGACAGAAAAATCAAATACATTGGTATTTCATCGATTATTAAAATTTCAGAAATCATAGTAATTTTAATTATAATTATTAATTACCTATACATATTTTAATCACTTATTCAAATTACACTGATCAAACGAGTAAACGAATAAAATATAGTTATTAAACAGATTCGGCTGTCAAATGTTCACGTCAAATTGAAAAATCCATTATATAACACTGATCTTAATCCACTTGAATATTCATTTTACTTAAAATAAAGACTTCGCAAAATGACATTTAAGGTACTATTTTGTGTCATAAATTAATGACATTAGAATTATTATTTTTTAAAGTAGTAGGTATATAGTTTGTATGTATCCTAAGGAGAGTACTATTTTTACTGAGAGTACGAGTAATAGAACAAAATCGCATTTTCACATTTGTTACTTTTTCTGTCAACCATAGCCATTGCCACGGAAAGTGCACGTTGATAACGATCACTAGTTATCATACTGACCATATTTTTTCACATCAAACCCTTATCAGTACGTATTTGTGCGTTGTAATATTCCATGAACTTGAAATTAAAAGTCAAGGTATAACAGCTCAATAAATTAAAACAAGTTATACAACCTAAACTAGACATAATAATATATCGATACGTTCCATGTCTAGTGATGAAGGTAAACACGAGGTCAACTTTGCGAATATTTTTTTAATTGCTTTTTTATTGAAATGTAAAACGGCTCATGTGTGAATTATATGTAAAATCAAAGGCATAAAAATGTACACAATCTTGTAAAACTGGTAATGTATTCAGTCCTTTATTTCAATTATTTCTTTAGTTGGATTTTTATAAAATGTCTATAAAATCTGTCTTTTTGCTGGTGGTAGGACCTCGTGCAGGCTCCACCCGGATAGCTACCAGAGTTTGCACTGCTGTGTTTCGGTTTGGGGGTAAGATAGCTGGTGTAATTAATGGCATAGATAGAAGCAATCCATCTAAGTCCTCAGGGTAGGCAGCGCATAGGTGATTTTTGCATCGCTATGTCCATGAGCCTCAGTTCCTGCTTTACATCAGATGGGCTGAGAGCTCAGTTGTCTACCTTCGTCACCTGACAAAAAGAAGTGAAATACAATAAAACATACAAAAACAAACCAAAACAAAACATTTAAACACTTTATAAAAAACCTAGACGTAGGTCGAGACTCTTCGCTATTAAACCCTTCGCTGTAACAATTATCGGAACAATGATCGTCGAATCAACATCTCACATGACGGTTATCTCGTGTTCTAAGTACTTATTTGATTTGTCCTTCTCGGCCTTCACGAGATTCTCACCATGAGGGATGTTGACTTTGACAAGCACGGCCAGGCGCTGCGATCGGTCTACCAGCACGATATCAGGCCTATTGGTTACAATAGTCCTGTCCGTGATGATAAGACGATCTCAATAGAGCGTGGCACGACCATTTTCGAGAACTGGCGCAGTTGTGTACCTACTTATAGTATGGCACTTCGACGTCCACAAGGCCGTATTGAATTGAAGAGCAAGCTGCTGGTGTATAATACTGGCTACGAGGTTAGGTCTGTGCTATATTCATTATTGTTATTATCAGCTTCTCTCAGTTCACTGCTAGATGTAGGCCTCTCCTATGCGTATGGAATGGACGCATTTGGAATTGAATGCCACTAAATTGCTATAATGGGCAAGAGGGTTGGCGATCGTAGTAGCGTGTCCGCTGTGGTAATGCTGCTGCCTATCATTATTCTATAAACGTATTGACACTTCAATCCCTTAGTAGACTCCTACGATACCCCCGGAAATATCTGAGATGGTGACAAATTTTATGTATTTTTATATTATATATTCTATCGTCAGCCTCCGTAGCCTAGTTGGTAGTAACCCTGCCTACGAAGCTGGAGGTTCCGGGTTCGAATCCCGGCGAGGGCATTATTTGTGTATTTATTTATCACAAATATTTGTTCCTTGGTCATGGTTGTCTATGTATTTAAGTATCTATATGTATCTATCTATTATATATATCGTCGCCTAGTACCCACATCACAAGCCTTAATTGAGCTTACCGTGGGACTAGGTTGATTTGTGTAAGATGTCCCAAGATATTTATTATTTATTATTATTATTATTTATATAAGTGTATAGAAATAAGACCCTGAGACAAATATGGGGACAATCTAATTACATCGGGTAAATGTGCAATGCGTTAGTTTTGAAATTATTTTAATGCAACTGTATAATTAGGTACCTACTTTATTCCGTGTAGTACTTGATTCATATGTGAGCAAAGGACAACCAGGGTGTTAAGAAATATTGCTTGTGAACAATTAGTACAGTCTGTTTCTACTATAATACTTACGTAAAAAATACATATAATACAAATACTAGAGTAAGTCCGGTCTAATTACATTGCGAATCGAATTATTCTGTAAGGAAAATTGTAAGGTACCTGTTACCTTCTATCCTAACCCCCGGTAAGAGATCCTCCTGCATTAGATTTTTATTATTGATTACCTTTTTTTTACAGCGGATGCATATTTAGAAAGATGTCTAGTATTAAGCAAAGGGTCCGTAGAACGCGCTAAAACGCGAATCGACAAATCTAGCACATTCAGGACAATTTGGCCCCAATTTTTCCCCGCTATTGACATAAACGCCTTCAAAGATGATTTCAAAATATTGTAAGTATTTACTGCCTACTAGAGTGAAACATTAAGTCATAAAAAGAAACACGTTTTTTAGGGTTCCGTAGCCAAAATGGCAAAAACGGAACCCTTATAGATTCGTCTTGTCCGTCTGTCCGTCTGTCCGTCTGTCACAGCCAATTTACTCGGAAACTATAAATGCTACAGTTACGAAATTTGGTAAGGATATGTGTTGTATGAACCGCTACAGGATTATGATACTAAATTGTAAAAAAAAAACCATTGGGGTGGGGGCCCTCCATACATGTAACTGAGGGATAGAAAATTTTTTTTAGTTGTATATAAGCGTGTGGGGTATTAATAGAAAGGTCTTTGAAAATGATATGAAGGTTTATAAATCTCATTTTTACTTAAGCAAATCGTTTTCGAGATATCAGCTCTCAAAGTCTGAAAAATGTGTCCCCCCCCTCTATTTTTTAAACCACGCGATATAAAATTCTAAAAAAAATATATCTTATGCACATTAATAAACTTTATCAACGATTTTTAGTTTGATTAAATTATCTTCTATAGTTTTTGAGGTAGGTTGATTTATTTGTATTTTTTAAATAATAAATTGACAATGGTACGGAACCCTTCGCGCGCGAGTCCGACTCACACTTAGCCGGTTTTTTCTCTCTATGCTATATTCATTGTGAACGTGGTTTTAGGATTCCAAAACGGATTATGAAGACTAATTAATTCAATAATTTAAATTACTTACTCAATTATTACTTCTTCAATAATTTATTAATCATCACCTTAAAATGTAGAAAAAAACACTTGAATAAAAAAAATACCTATCAATTTTTCAATAACTTGTAGGACTTTCTACTGTTAGTTGTTTATGGAAAACGTATGTTTGTTCGCGACTTATTTCCATTTTTTATTTATGGTATTATTAGTTTGCCTTTTTTTATTACATAATATATTTTATTTCGAACATCAGGGGACCGTTTCTCGAACGCTTGTAACTTGTAATACAAGTGGAAGTCTCTTCTTAACACTATTAATTAGGTCCTTACCTTGTATTACAAGTTACAAGCTTTCTAGAAATAGGCTCCTGCTAGAGTGACTATTGTTTTGATTTATTCATTTTTTTAATAAAAATTATGTATTTTTCAGTCATAGCATAATCCTGCCGGATGTAACAGAGGATTTTGCGAGAGTAAATCTTTTTAAATTACATAGCAATGTACCATTGCAGCCTGATATAATACAGACCTATATCAAGTACTCAATAATAGTAAGTATCACCAAACCTTTCATTAATAATTGTCCAATTCTCAAAAAACTCGTATGTACGTTTGGCTCGTCTTCGATAGGCCGGTAGAGTCAATGACGCTGAGCAAGATCCACTACATTTCCCAAAATGTCCCAGGACATTTGTATGGACTTCTCTTTTCTTCTTTTTTAACAAAAAGTGTTACCCGATTCTTTTACATTTCTGGGTGCTTAGCCAAGTTGCCAATCGCTAGCGCTTAAACGTCAAACGTAAGCGAAAGGCAGCTAACTGTCTTTGTCGCACTAATATGCAAGCCTACTGACTTCAGCCTACCAATTTTTATCAATAAGGAACACGTGTTCCAAATGTACAAACTTTTTGAGATATGCTCAATTAACTCTTACCGTGGCAAAAAAAATCGTACGTTCTGGCTTACTCGCCGTTGTATAGAGCAAAAAAATATTGTCTTTAAAAAAGTTTAAATTTTAGAGACAATATTTTTCATTTCAAGATAAATTGCCAAGTTAAGGGTTAAGATAGAGATGGCCATTCAAATTGGGTAAATAGGACAAGAATCTTAAATCCTAATAAAAGTTTTGCGGAATTTGTTCTTATCAGGTTGGAAATCGTTTGAATATCTAAATTTTGTCCTAAAAGTGTAAAATCCGATTTGCATAAAAACGGATTTTGATTACGTTTATGATGAGCTATAAAAAAACTGAAAATACGGTGAGGTGGGGTAAAATGAAACGGTTTTTAATGGGGTAAGACAAAAAGTTTCCGGCAGACGCTGTGCCAGAAGGACGACTTTTTAACTTACCCCATTAAAAAAACCGTTTCTTCTTACCCCATCTTACTTAACGACAATTTGACTGTTTCTTAGTTCTAAAAATTAAGCTGAACTGTATTGTGCACACACGGATTTCACACATTTCGCACAAAATTGAGATAATTATCAAAGTGTTTTCCAGTCTGCTAGGAATCAATTCTCCTGTCCTAAATCGCAAAATGGAATTCATTTTTTCTGTTTCAGCTTTGTGAATACGTTAAAGCACATGACTACGCCAGTGGACACATCATTGTGCTTGACTACCAGGATGTTAATCTATTAGACTTACTTGCTATTCTCAGTCCCTCACAATTACAGCAAATGATAACTCTTTACGTGGTGAGTACTTATTCGATTTTACACTCAGACTTTCTACTCTTTCTAGCACTGCAGGGCTACCTTGAAGATAAAAAAAACGTTAGTTTCGGTTATTCTGTCCCTGTCACTCCAACGAATTAGTAATTTAATTATCAATGCTTGACAAAATGCTTTCATTTATACTTTCATGAGTATCTTATGCTTCTATTATTTACGTATGTAGAAACAATAATGTAAAACTAAAACTATATATTTTTTGGCCAACATAAGTACCAGTGATCAGTAAATTATTTGTATTTGTATTTGATCAGTTTTTTGGATTCTCCCGACGGGTCTCCTATAGTAACTTGAAAAATAAACTTTAACTATATTGCCATATTTCTGTTTCATAAAGTACGCTCTTGTGTTTATACACGGTGGAATTTAATCGGTGAACAGGAACCCATTTTTCTAATTCAGTAATCGATGGCGGTCACGTTTATGTAGTACTTAAGTGGAACCAAGTTTTTTTTTTAGCATAACAATTTTTTATGTTGAAATTAAACTTTAATTAAAACTTATTGTCACCCTACTAATGGTTTAGTCTGAAAAGTTTAATACCTCTTTTCAAACTATCAGCCATGCATCGCTCTTATTTTACATAGGAATAGAGTCTATCGCAAAAATTAATGAGTTGTTATTGCTGATTTATGTTTTAAGTTTCTATGGCTGATAGTTTTACAAGAGGTATTAGACTTTTCAGACTAAACCATTAGTAGGGTGACAATAAATTATAATTTCAACATAAAAAAAAATTATGCTAAAAAAAACTTGGTTCCACTTAAGTACTACATAAACGTGACCGCCATCGATTACTGAATTAGAAAAATGGATTCCTGTTCACCGATTAAATTCCACCGTGTATAATACAATAGTGTTAACTAAAATTTTATAGTCACACCCGTAATTTTTTTATACGCGAAATCCCGCTAGGGGAACACAAAAAACCGATCACTAAGTACACATAGGTTTATGCAGGGCATTCGAATTCACTGTGGCTTATGGAAATACATATTTTAAAAGCCTGCAAGTCACAATATACATGTTTGTTACATATAATTTACAAATCTTTAACATCTCAAAACAAGAATAAGAATTTTATTTCATTGCAGGAAGGATATGGGATGCGGATCCAAGGCATTCATTTGCTGACTACATCGAAAATATCAGATGCTTTGATATCGCTTTTGAAGCAAGTGTTGAGCAAGAAGATAGGCAGCCGGATCCATGTGCACAGAAGCCATGAAACGCTGTACGACTTCGTTCCTAAGAAGATATTACCTTCAGAGTACGGTGGTGACGCTGGTTCTATGAGTGATATGACGGGTAGGTTTTTCTGGATTTTGATTTTTTTTTACTGCGACAGGATAAAATTATCACTTCAATTTTACCCAGGCATACAGGGTGTCCCAAGAACATGGGACATGAAGGGAAAGTTCTCTTTAAATTGTTGATAGACTGTTTTGGTAAGAATTGACTTTAACTTATTTTTAATAGCGAGTAATAAATAATGCATTTACCGATTTTGTATTGCAAATGACTTAAGAGATACTATGTTAATTTAGAAAAAATGTTTCTTTTGGTGCATGATCTCGATTACCAGGATATAAACAGGTGTTTATTTTTTCATTATATAGTAGATTCGAATCACAGGCGAGGTAAATGTTTTTTAGAGAATCTGTGGATGAATTACTAACTTTAAAAGTTTGCATATAGAGTTATTTCAGCATAATACACTATCTACGATATTTAAGTCCTTTCCCTTCGTATCACATAGTTTGGGGACGTCCTGTATAAAAAAAGATTAACATATTTATCAGATCATTATATTTCATTTGGGGTATAGTGAAACAAGCCCTCAGGGTGATAGCACCAGTAATGTAATGAACAATTAAGTACCTGTCTACAGTGTCTACTGATATACATTCCTTGCTCATATGTATATAATGCTAAGATTGAAACGATCTACGTGTTCAACACTTGAGCAATCACCCTTTTTGGGTTTAATTTTTTTGTCCCTGCAACTATTTTTTTTCGTATAACTTAATTTTCAAAAACATTACCAATTAGGTCAAAGTAAATTACCAATTCTTTTTTTTTTACGTACTGTCACAATATGCTTTTCACTCATTGAATTTTATTTAATCACGTAATTGTCTTTTTTAGATAAATTCTTCAAACATCTCGGTACAAAAGCACACATGGATTACATGAAAGAAATGCAAAAAGCGACGGCGGATTTGTCAAGGAAACCAAAAGATGGCTCCACCGACGACTACACTGTGATGTCAGGATCCTTCAGAACATTGAGCGTGGATTAATTAATCCATTAATGCGACGCGAGGTCGATAAGCCAACGTACGTAAACATAAACACGTAATAACGAAATGATACATTACAACTACCGACAACCACATTCCCATATCAGTGGCCATAATTACAAGTGTGACAATTGTAAAATATCATTGTTACTGACGTCACAGGCCTTCATAGGCTATGCAGCTATGGAGTACGAGTCTGTTATTCCT
>JALPQI010009493.1:0-62820 GCA_025490895.1 Thaumatotibia leucotreta
AATACATGAACAAAAAATTACAAAAATTTTTTTTTTTTTTAATTACAATATGTGGAAATGATTGTTGATCAGCTTATTAATGCACCGTTTAAATTTTCACCCCGGTTGTAGGCCACACACTGTATAACCAAATATTATGACTCAGTACCTGGTCTTCTACTAAGATGTCTTACGACTGATAAGGTAGGATATCGTGATGGCAAGATCCAATACTTAGGATCCATGACTTCGAGTGACCATATCTCCAAATTAAAAAAAAATTTGTCATCGGGATCTTTACAGCTCAAAGTCAAAGTATTCTTTATTTAAATAGGCAGCAACGAGCGCTTTTGAATCGTTATGCTAAATAGCAAATAAAAAAACATCTACGTCCGCCAAGTTGCCAATCGCTAACGCTTAGTAGCGTATCGTAGTTTTCCCTTTCTGTCACTCTTTCATATCAGTGCGACAAAGACAGTTAGCTGCCTTTTACGATTGACGATTAAGCGTTAGCGATTGGCAACTTGTCTAAGCACCCGGGATTACCAATTTCTGTTTTCGCCCTCGTTATAGGCCTTACGCTCTCACTGTAGAAAAGTTTTGAACCCACAGTTCCGATCACAAGATATTAGTTGCCTTAAAAAACGTAAAACGCACACGTTATAGGCGCGTGCGCGGGCGCAGATGGCTCGAGGGTCCCGAAGGCAGCTGTTGCCTTTAATTGTACCGGGTCAGACTCATTAGTGTGACCAATTTAATACTTGGATTAAAGGATAGTCTTATAATTACCGGTTAGACTTCGGATTACTACAATACAATATTTATTTACTGCACATATTGAAAGAGCAAATTTTAACATACGGGAGGTATTATTTAGATACAGTCAAGTGCAAAAGTATGTACCGAAAGAATCCGCTCATAAATATGTTACGACGTTCTTATTACACAGAATTAAAGTGCACTGGGACATATTTCTGAGCATTTTTATATTTACATCTTATTTTAACTTTGACTGTACATAATGAAACAGATGCTATCTTGTCGCTAACTAGCGATCTCTTTCAGACAACCGTAGGGTGGACATGTGAAAACTAACAAAATGGTACTATGTCTAAATAATAGATGATTTATGTACTTAAAAGTTACAACTTTGATTTGCAACGAGATACATATATGACAAAGTCGTATTTAATTAGTGTACAATATTCTTAATCTGTTGTGTAATTTTATGTAATAACGAAATACATATAATAGTAAACGCAAATACTAACTATAATAAAAGCTTTATAACAAAAACACAAGCTTTTTGAGAAAGAAAATAGCAAGACAGACAGACTGGACTCGACTTGACATATTGGTTACACATTCACTGATTTTCCAATATTATTTACATATGTTAATATCTCCAAAAAATAAATCCGTACATAGCTCGATTACAAAAAAAAATGTACATAGTTAGGTGATTAATAAAAACAAAAATCATGATTACGTCAATTATGTTACGAAAGTTAGTCATGCAGTGTACATATTTATACTTATATTTATTATTTATATTTATAGGGACTATGTCGATTTGTGTAAGGATGTCCAAAAATATTTATTTATTTATTTATTATTATTTATAGTGTGTACTCTGTCCCTTTGGCAGTAGAAAAAGTCGTCATATTAAAAAATAGGCGCCTATTTGTCATTGTTTACAGAAAATCTGAATTTGTCTCCATTTTTCACTGCCAAAAGTTGTAACACAAAATTTGACATACTTTGTAACACAAAAATTATGACGTTAAAGTTTGTTGTCATTAAAGGGCGTTAACTATTTATTTATTTAAACTTTATTGCACAAAAGTAAAACTTAACGTACAAAAGGCGAACTTAATGCCATGAGGCATTCTCTATCAGACAAACAATATAGGTACCTACATTTTTTTTATGTGACGAAAATAGACAACTGAGCTCTCAGCCCACCTGACGGAAAGCAGGAACTGAGGCCCATGGGCATAGCGATCAGAAAATCGCCTATGCGCTGCCTACCCTGAGGACTTAGATGTATTGCCTCTATGGCAGTAATTACACCGGCTATCTTACCCCCGGCAGTGCAATAGTACATTGTGCATCAAGGGAGGTAAGTACGGAATTACTAACAAGAGTGTTAGAAGCTTTTATGACTCGAGTTAGTATTCCGCTTACCGACCGTGATGCATACAATGTTTTTCATCACACTTGCCGACAAAAAAATAAGTTTTAAGAAATAACATTATTAAAAGACGTACTGATATTTCTATTACTCCCTAGGGAATTTCACTTTTCTATTACTCCCGCTGCGCGCGCAAACAATGGCGCGCTTAGGCAGCAAGTGTAATGAAAACACTATTGCTATTTCGCGGCAGGTTAACGGGTAAGACGGTGGAAACTATCCCAGCAACTACCAGCAAAAATGTCTCTGCAATCGACCTACATAAAGTCCCATTTCCAACTCAACATGCATTTGACCCGATTTTTATGCAATATCATGTAATAACATACGGGCGGTAATCAGAGGGGGCAGGGGGTAACAGGGGGGTCAATAGGGGGTCCTTATCACTCAGCTGATAATCAACACCCCTCCCCCTCTGACAGACACTTCATAAAATGTTGACGCAATTGTAGTGCGGACATGAGATGCGGATTTTTTTCGGGACATGTCCTGTTTTTTGGGTTGTTTTTATTTTTATGTATGAACATTGTTATGCTTAAATGTTGCTCGTGTAAATATTTTTGCTAGTACTAGTACAGTATGAATTACAAATAAAATTGATTTTTGAACAGAACTGCATTTTCAGAACTTACTCTTACATCTAGTTTGACTTTTATCGCATACGTTTCAAGGTTTTAAATTACCAGGCTTATTAAAAATATTATCAATACACAAATCCACCTAATCTCACGATTCCCACGGTAAGCTCAATTAAGGCTTATGATGTGGGTACCAGGTGACGATATACATAATACATATTATAGTTACTTAAATTTGCGAAAGACCTCATGATATTTTTAATTTATGAAAAAATATCTAAATATATTTCGTTTACGTAATTTTCATGTCGCTTCTAAATGCAATATGATAGCAAACTGTCCTAATGCTGAAACTATGACACAAAGGTATTACAAAGGCTAACTTTGTCCGTAATATAATTATAAATGGGTCACCCTATGTAACTTCATATGGTAGCGCTAAGTGGCAACTGATTGCCTGCACATATACAGCATATATGTACGTTCATACGATCAATATCAATCAAAGCTTTGTTGGCTTCGCGCCATCTTTTTTTTTCATACTGTTAATTGAAAATGGAGACACCCTAGTATTTTTTTTTATTGATTGCATCTATGGTACAGTCATCAAATGTATCGGAGCGGCCATCGTGCTCAATAATATCTGAACATGCAATCTTCACCAAACGAGCGAATGCTTATTCTATCCCCATTTCAAGGTGCGTTTAAACCAAAAGAGCATTCGCTGTTCTAGCGCCCGTTCTAAGAAATCAACCAATCAAGTTTTGTGTACCGATCGAATTTCGTAGAGTGGGAGGTTAGAACAGTGAATGCTCTTTTAGTTTAACCGCACCTTTACGAAATTAGTTCGTTACACGAAATGTAATTCGTCGAAACTCGCAGGATAGAATGAGCTTTCGCTCGTTTGGTGTAAACCCACCTTAACTTCATGACGATGACATGTGCGACAATTGTGAAATATCACTCTTACTGACGTCACAGGCCAACGTGTCGGTTTTAAATAGTCACCAACACACGTCCTGGAAAAAAGGCTACTTTCCACACTTGTATCATAAATAATTATTATTTCATCTTTTCCTGCAAAATGACATAATCATGATTTATTCATATTGAGATCAGTAGCCAGGAAAACTTACTTTTAGTTTCCATCTACTCTTTCGCACGGATTCTGTATTTGTAATATTATGTGAAGCCAGAAATCCCTTGAATTTCCATGCATGATTATGTATGAGGGTTAGCGAGCAACAAGTTGGTGAATTCAGCACGCTATGGCATGGTTCTATAGTAAAGATTCCACTAAGAAAACCCTCGTGAAATAGAACATGGATTCCATGGATGTATACGGCAATATTTGTAGCTATTGGCTCAGCGGCCCTATCTCGAACTACGAAACCTGCAAATTTCGGGGATTTGTCTCTGTCACACCAACGCAGGCATCATTAGAGTGACAGAGACAAATCCTCGAAATTACTAACTTCGGTGTTCGCGGTAGCAGGCCAGTATAACTAGTTACTAGTTCAGCAGTGAAATAAAAATTTCGCACTGTCACACGGGAGCTCTATGTACATGAGCTATATCTTTTGCTCGTTTTCAGCAGATTCGAGAGCAACAAAAAATTACACGTGATTTGTCCGATGATCCCCCCTCCCCTATGGTGATAATTGGTGATTTTTTCTTGACCCCTCCCTCCCCCTATACAGTATGACGCGATTAATGGACAAGCCCAAATCCACATTTACAATAAATATGAATGAGGCAGAAAAAAATAGTATAGAATAAATTTATTATTTTATATTTTTGATGAAGTATACTATACTGCGTGGAAACTCTGGAAACCACATTTCATGGAATTACCGAATTAAATGTCAAAGGTTATCCGTTGTTCATTATATCTGTGTCGGTTCTGAGGAAAAAGATTAGAACAACGGAAATACCCACTGGCTGTAATAATCTAATAATTATTAATACCGGTAGTATAATAATTATAAGGGCCTCGGCAAAGAACATTTGAAATTTTGAATAACAATTTTGAGTGTGAATAATCTAGATCCTTATATTATCCAATGGGATTAGCATATATTGGTGCGACAATATGTGCTCGCAAGATAGAGTTCCCGTCTTACTAACGATATTAATAATACATAATAATCGTATATATATGTATATGCTCCAGGATGCTTAGCCAAGTTGCCAATCGCTAACGCTTAGTAGCCTATCGTAGTTTTCCCTATCTGCCACTCTTTCATATTAGTGCGACAAAGACAGTTAGCTGCCTTTTGTTTACTATTGACGATTAAGCGTTAGCGATTGGCAACTTGTCTAAGCACCCAGGGGTGGAAGTGTCAATTTGCGTAAGTTGCGAGTTAGTGCAGCGGCTGTCACAAACCATTGCACCGCCTATCTCATATACTTTGTGTGACTGTAACTCAGAAGAAAGCCCAAAAAATGTATGATGTTTTTAGGTCATATTTTCTGAGTAGCATTAGTAAAATAATTATAAAAGAGAGTTATCAAATGCTCTTTTACGTTAATTCAGTTATTTATTTTACGTCGTCTGTTCAGTTGATCATTTTTGCCAGTGTCACGATATATGTAATTATGTATTGCCACTTTGGCTACAAATGTACCAGCTTGAAAATGATTGTCCTATGACAGATTAAAAGATAATAAAGAGTACAAAGTCTTTATTATCTTTTAATCTAAATTATCACATCATCGGCCTATCTCAGTCCAATGCTGGACGCAGGCTTTACTATATTTTAACTATGCGTATAGACGCATTAGGGGGTAAATGCCCTAATCGCCACGCTGGGCAAGTGGATTGGTAATCGCAGTAATGTGTCCACTATTTATTATGACGCTGCTGCCCATCACTAATCTTCTATCAATGAATGGCCAGTGAAACTTTAATCCCTTATTCGTCTCTTACGACAACCACGGGAAGAGTTGGGGTGGTGACAAATGTATTCTTACTGCCGTCATCACACGGCAAAATTATAATTAAGTTGTATTTTACTAAAAACAAAAGCAATAAAGTAACGAAGAGGAACCTTCAGCAAAGCACCTGAAAAAAAAAACCTTTTATATTATTTAAGTACGATGTTGCACAATTTATGGCATAAGAAAAATGCATGAACCTGACCAAAAATTTTCAAAACATCCTTTGCTTTTAAGTTTTTAAGCTAAAATGGTGATTTACATTATTTATGATTTAAAACGGGATATTTACCATATAAATCTTCATCACGGAGTATCTGAATCTTTTGTTTTTTTTTTTTAATCAACCTTAAACACCATTTTACGTCATAAATCCCATTGAGTGCCATATATCGTACCAAAATCGTGCTCGACACGATTTGGTGGCCATGTCTTCATGTTGTGTAACCGATGACTCATACGCTTACGACACTGCCTTACAAGGATTACGTTTATGACCACAATAGTCACCATGCTAGTCCTGAAAGTAGGCGAACGCGTGTACAGAATACCAGCCTAATCACTGGTCTGAGCGCGAGCTACTAAGCTATGAACTATGGGCTATCATCATCATCATCATCGTCATCATCATCATCATCATATCAGCCGAAAGACGTCCACTGCTGAACATAGGCCTTCCCCAAAGATTGCCACAATGACCGGTCCTGCGCCACCCGCATCCAGCGGACTCCTACGACCTTCACCAGGTCATCGGTCCACCTTGTGGGGGGCCTACACACGCTACGCCTTCCGGCACGTGGCCGCCACTCAAGAACCTTCCCGCCCCAACGGCCATCGGTTCTACGCGCAATGTGCCCCGCCCACTGCCACTTCAGTTTAGCGATTGCGAGAGCTATTTCGGTTACTTTGGTTCTGCTGCAGATGGTCTCATTTTTAATCCGATCACGCAGAGAGCATAGCCTTCTCCATTGCCCTTTGGGTGACTTTGAGCCTTCTTATGAGGCCCATGGGCTATAAACACGACCAAAAGATACGCACTCCCGTGTAAATAAAAGAGGCACGGCGATACTCGCCCGGCTATCAGCTATTACCGCCGGTTTCATAGCTTAGTAGCTCGCGGTGAGACCAGCTATACTATTCTCTTATTCACACATTCGACGCTGCGTTCGTCAACGAGCTCGACGTCGAGACAGCCTTGTCTAAAATCCTAGCTGTTTTATTTGATTTCATTTGTGGGCGAGTTCGTCGCTGTTTTTCGTTAGAGAATACGAAGCTCGTACATTAAACGTCAAACTCTCGACGCAGTGTAGTTCCAGCTCACGCCGCATTCGTTGCCGAGCACTAGTGTGGTTTAAAGTACATTAGTGAATACCATTTTTAGGCTCGACGCTGACACAGCGCTGACAGCAAGGCGGTTTCCTTAGTGAATAACACTGCAGTGCCTTAGCCAAGATGCCATTCATGTATACGATAAGCGAAAAGTAATAAATATTATGAGAATGACAGATTTGAACGAAAAGTCACGTGACCATTCCCATACATTTTTCTTGACAGTGCAAGTCATTATGATTATCAGATGTAAAATCAAAGCCAGGATCACCGGTTTACTGGTAAAGTAAATTAAACGATCGAATGTTCTTCAAATCCTTATATAATTATATATTATCACAATCTTTTGTAATCACAATGAAACTCTAGAACTCTAGAACTTTGAAATCACACTGCACATCCACAATGAAACTCTAGAACCCAATGCCGCTTGAACTTGGAGTCGGTCACCACCATGATTTTTCTCCCCTCTTCAGCATCAGCCAAAATGGCGCGAAGACACTCAGGTAGCCGACTTCAAGTCAAACGACTGACTTTTAACCGAATACAATACAAGTACTATAATTTAAATCTTACATGTACTACTTCAAATTAAACGCTACGAGTAATAAAATATTATAATTATCTATTTAAGGTTGCCATACATATGATTTATGATCATATGTAATATATTTTAGTTCCCTACCTGTTCACTAGGGGATTCTACAAGAGTTCGTTAGATCAATTTTAAGACTATTAACGTAACAAAAGCTTACAGCTTCGTCCATCCTGACAAACTATATCACGACCTCGTGAAAAACCCCATTAACAATAAAATTGTAACTATACTGAATATAATTTAACATTATAAATTGACATTTTTTTTTTTTTTTTTTTTTTTATATATTTATTTTCAAAACTACAATTTATGTACATACATTAAATCTAACTAATCTACTTAACCTAACCTATATCTAAGATTGGCCCTTGTGGCATTGTACCGAGGATGCTGGCGGCATTTCCTCGCTGTATCGCAATACTGATGCGTTGTGCGAGGAAGTCGCCAGCTCTTCGGTCTCTAGTTACATCAACCGTACAATAAAGTTTCTACGCCAAACGGTACAAAATCGTACTCTTTGCCGAGGCCCTTATATTTATTACGTTTTAAAAATTCGGCATTTTCAGCCGCAGCGGCTGCCTTAAACGTAGTTCGTTGAAGATGGGACGGTGCCAGGGTATCTACGCAAGTAACATCCCATACCAACATCCGTCCCAAGCTCCAAGGAACCAAAGACACACCATCAGGTCTCTTACCATCATCCCTAATAATACCAGTAGGCTCAAGAAGAGCAGGTACGTTGATCGTGGCAAGAGACCTGCGGATTATGTCGTTAAGCGTCGCATGTCTGGAAATACGGCCTGCGCTTTTTTGACAACTTAGTCCGTGGTGTCCCAGTCGGTCCACGTCTGTGCCACAACAGCATAAGTGAGGGGTACATACCGCGGCCCCGAGTCTCAGGCCGGTTGCGAGCCTAAGAGAGGCCGGATCCAGGAAAGTAGGTACCAGTACTAGCCGAAGGATGGGCATGCAGCCAGTAACCAGCTTCCCGGGTTCCGACCGCCAAAAGTCTCGCACGATCTGGGCCTGCAGAGCTGTTTAGAAGAGAATTGTATGTTAAAGAAGAAGAAGCAAGAAATTGATTACAAAATGCTCGGGGCCGTATAAGGTAGTTGACGTAATGAGTAACGACAGATATTCGGTAGAAGACACTCCGGTTACGAGGCGTAAGGGAAAGGCGATTTACAGAGGGATATATCCAGTAGAGAAAATTCACCCGTGGTTACATTTTAAGAGATCTGAAGGAGATACAAGTTCTGAAGAGATAGAGGAAGATGATACTAGTAATAGCAATGTTAATGTAAATGATAATGATAGTGGTGGTGATAATGAAAATAATGATAGTGATGGTTATAATGAAAATATGGTAGAGGATGAAATTGATGATACACAAGATAGTTTATAAAGATCCAAGATTTAGGCAATTGTAAATTGAGACGAAACTGTTGTAAAGGATGGAAGGATGATTTGAAAACGTCTAAAATGACTATTGGAAGGATGTTAACTTTTTCTTTCAGAGGGATGCTGGATATATGATTTTTTTTCAGAGGGATGATGATAATATAATGTAATAATGGATATGTATATATGGATGTATATGTAACATTATGGTTATAAAATGACTATTGGAAGGATGTTAACTTTTTCCTTCAGAGGGATGCTGGATAGATGATTTTTTTTTCTTCACAGAGGGATGATGATAATATAATGTAATAATGGATATGTATATATAGATGTATATGTAACATTATGGTTATTATAATAGAAGTTGGATTAATGTCAATTCTTTTTTCAGGTTAATTCTTGTGAGCGTATCTACATATAAGCGCTTGTCTTATTACTTACGATATTTTGTTTCGATTGCAGTCGGGGAACCTTCATAATGTTTATTATTTATATGAAGGTTCCCCGACTGCAATCGAAACAAAATATCGTAATTTGACCGCCAGACGAACGAATATGCTGAGCTCCAGACGCCACGCTTACGTGATTATTTAAACGAAATTTAACTTTACGGCGTCCCGCGTTAGTTTCTACTGCATTGGCATAGTTGTTGGCTAGTGGCGGTCAAAAGGTCAACTGCCTTAAGCCCGACAGGTCGCTACAAACTCTAACGAAGACCAAAAGCTGAGCTCCGCGTTGAGTCAACGGTCAAAAGCGTCCCTCAGAGGCCCGACAGCTCGCGAGGCCGAAGGCCGAGCTGCCAGAGTCCAGTGCTCCCATGCTACGCAATGAAAAAGTGTAACATAAAAACGAATCGGAGGGCCGCAGGCCCGACGTTTCGTTTCGACAGTCCGCGAAGGCCGAAGGCCGAGCTCCGCGTAGGGCCGAAGGCCCGAAGCGTCCAACACAGGCGCGCTAGCTCGCGAGGCCGAAGGCCGAGCTGCAGGAGTCCAACGCATCCATGCTACTCAATGAAAAAGTGTAACATGAAAACGAATCGGAGGGCCGCAGGCCCGACGATTTGTTTCGATAACTTGCGAAGGCCGAAGGCCGAGCTCCGCGTAGGGCCGAAGGCCCGAAGCGTCCAACATAAGCGCGCCAGCTTGCGAGGCCGAAGGCCGAGCTGCCAGAGTCCAGTGCTCCCATGCTACCCAATGAAAAAGTGTAACATGAAAACGAATCGGAGGAGTCCAGCTCAAAAGCCCAACAACTGCGATAACAGTAAAAAATAATACAAAAACTATAATAAAAAAATAAAAGAAAATAAAAAACACATCTCCACGGCCTCGACCTCAGTCGACAAAAAGAGAGGCCCGCGAGGCCCTTGGGCCTCGCGCACAGAGCAAAAAACTAGTTTACAATTATAGCACCGGATATTAGAGTTTGACTTATTTGGAGGACCTACTGTGGTAGTATTTGGTCTAACATCTCGATTTCTTTTATATGAATTCGTGAAATTTCTAGCAGTTCCGGTTTTAGCGTTTCGCAAATATGCTAGAAGCTTGTCAGTATCCGTAAATTGAGCCGCCTCGGCCCCAAGACGTATCGACCTGTCGTCTATCCCATATAGGATACATTCAACAGCCCTCTTCCCTACTATATCACACCGGTTTAATAAGGCGACTTTTTCGTAGTAGTAATCCTCTAGTGACTCTCCAAACTTAGCCCGCTTGGTCAACATGTCCGTTAACATTTGTCCATAATTTTCTTCTGATGGAAAAGCGGATTTAAGTTTGGCTTGCCACTCGCTCCATGAAAAAAGTAGGGTTGGTAGGCCTTCGTACCATTTTTTCGCGACACCTACCAATTTTGGCAATGCATAGTGTATTATTTGGCGCTCGGACCACTCATAAATCGTAGCACATTCGTTAACTTTAGTAAGCCTATTTGTGATAGTTTGATTTTTTGACGATGGATCAAACTCTGGTACTACGTTGACATTTGAAAAAGTTTCTTTGTTATTTTTACGAGAAGATCCAAGATTATCTAGCAGCTTTGTAAATTGAGAGAATAACTCACGTGAATTGTCTTCCGTGTGCAAAGACCGCTGTCGTCTACGCGAAGACGCCCTGGATCTGCTTCGCCGTCGCGATGGTTCTCTGGATCGGTCATAGCGCCTCGATGGTTCCCTTGATCTCCCACAACGTCGAGACGCCCGTTGATCGCAGCCGTTGTCACGTATATTCCGGTCATTGACGTAGGAGCGGCTTCGGCTCCTGCGTAGAGGGGAACGAGACCTTGCTGATCGAGATCGTCGACGCATCACCCTTCGAGGTGAAGGACTCTCTAAGACGCGTCTCCGTGGAATCCGCGTCCTGCTGCGCCCACGAGCGTTGTCATGATCCGAGCTACCATCGTTTACTTCAGCTTGGGGATCGTCACCAGCTGGTATTTGAATCTCATCCTCCACATCCATCTCAAACTTTTAAAAGTATCACCACTTCTGACTTGTAAAATCAAAGCCAGGATCACCGGTTTACTGGTAAAGTAAATTAAACGATCGAATGTTCTTCAAATCCTTATATAATTATATATTATCACAATCTTTTGAAATCACAATGAAACTCTAGAACTCTAGAACTTTGAAATCACACTGCACATCCACAATGAAACTCTAGAACCCAATGCCGCTTGAACTTGGAGTCGGTCACCACCATGATTTTTCTCCCCTCTTCAGCATCAGCCAAAATGGCGCGAAGACACTCAGGTAGCCGACTTCAAGTCAAACGACTGACTTTTAACCGAATACAATACAAGTACTATAATTTAAATCTTACATGTACTACTTCAAATTAAACGCTACGAGTAATAAAATATTATAATTATCTATTTAAGGTTGCCATACATATGATTTATGATCATATGTAATATATTTTAGTTCCCTACCTGTTCACTAGGGGATTCTACAAGAGTTCGTTAGATCAATTTTAGGACTATTAACATAACAAAAGCTTACACAGAAAACCTACACAAATCGTCAACAGAATTTTAAAAAATGTAAACAAACCTAAAATCTTGAATTATAGTACAGATGGTGCCCTTTTTACGCACTAGTGCGAGAAGTGGCTCATTTTACGTCAAGTCCCAAACTACGGAGGGCCATCTGTACTAAAAAACGTCGTACGACACGTGCGAAAAAGAAATTCGTGCAAAAAAAAAGTATTTCATTTTTTTCACACTTGTGTCGTAATGTGCTGTACCATAATCACGCGATTTTAAAACACAATATTGGTTTGATCAATCTTATAATCTTAAATTTTGAGTTCAAATATATTTTTAGTTAAAATTATTGATATTTACTAGTATTCTCTTAAAATATGTTTTAAACGTGTTTCATGTGTCAAAGACGTCAAATGCCGTGGAAAGTCATTTTTCTTTTTTGAAGTCGGTAAAAAAGTATTACTTTTTGACATAACCATGATATTGTCACACAAAAAAAAGTCATAATTTATATAATGATGCTATTGAGCATTTTCATTTGACTTTTAAATAAACTGAAAGGTATCCATCTGCTTGTCTCTTCAAATTCGAAAATTATACCTGAAATTAGGGCCATCCAGCCTTTCATATTTTTTTATTTTATTCTATTTTATCACCGAATAACCATAATTTCGGAAATCCAGGTAATTGTACTTAAAATTACCATTTCATCGTCTGTCTATTTAAGTGTTACATACATACATAACTATCATTTTCATATCTAGATATAATAACAGTAATACTTGCTCAATTAAATAAACACGCTAGAAATTAGTCGCTTACATGACTCTCTTGCGCGGAATTGCAGCTACAGTTTTTATTTTTTTCTCCAACAACTATATCTCTATGGTTTACAGTGACCTACATCCGTATCCGCTGACATTTCCAAAGGTCACTGACCCCATAAAGCTGGCTTCACACCCTAATCCCTAAAAATCCCTTCACACGCCCGGACTTACGGTGAAAAACGTCTGACAGTGTCAGAACGTCTTAAGAGGTAATCTCAGCTAGTTTTCGTTTTTAGTTTAGTAAAATAGGTTTAAGGAAATTATGGGATTTGTATGTATTATTATGTCAAAAGGGTTGGCAGGTCGGATAAATGGTGTTTTTAGGAGATTTCAGTTTAATTTCACAATGCCACAAGGGCCAATCTTAGATATAGGTTAGGTTAAGTAGATTAGTTAGATTTAATCTATGTACATAAATTGTAGTTTTGAAAATAAATATATTAAAAAAAAAAGTTTAATGTTATGTTATTTAAATTTGAAATAGACGGAAAGGAATGGACTGTAATCCTAATAAAAATAAATTATAGTATTTACCTGTATGGTTAATAAATAAGGAGAAATCTCACAAAATTATAACACAATAGTACATTTCGATACGAGAGCAAAAAAAATTTTTTTCGACGAGGTTGAAAGTTGGAACCCGAGTAAAACGAGGGCGACAATCACCAGAGTTAAAAATATTTTTTTACACGTGTACGTATCCAACGACTTTTTTCATAACAAATGCCTTAAAAAGATAAATTTACGCACGCGCAAAGCTTATTTTTCCGCATTAGTTAGAAAAAAAATACTAATTGTTGTTCACGCTGATACTACTTCTTATGTTATGACATTTTTATGAAGAACTAGGAAAAATCTAAATTTTGAATTTGAAATAAAGTCCGAACATTTACCAAAGAGTCTGCAACAAATTAAACTAAGTACTTCATTGTCACTTTAGTAACTATCTACTTTACTAAGTAAAATTAACTTAGTACCTATATCAAACATTTTCTGAATATTTACTATGTATTAGGCAAAATAAATTATAAGCAAAAAACCGTGTCGGGCCATGCTCAGCGTAGTATTCAATAGTTATTTAAAAACGGCTGGGCCGATTGTGTTCAAAATAGTTTTACCGTGGGCCTAGGTCGATTTGTGTAAGATGTCCCAAAATATTTATTATTGTTAGTATTTATTTATTTATTATATTAACTTTCTTTAAGGTTGCTGTTTCAAAAGGTATTGATATAATGTATTATGAAGATAACTTAATCAAACGGTTAGCAATGTGTACATTTATACTGCCCGTGGCGGTAAATGGGTATCAAATTATCACTTCTTTAAGAAGAAAATGACTCATTGAAAATCATTTTCATGACGTAAATATCAGTCATTGATCTATTTCACAACATTGTATCTATTATTCGAAACTTGTTGTTTGTGTACCTATGTTTTTACATAAACTTACATCATCAGCTGCTCAATTCCTTGCTGGACTTAGGTCTCTCCTAGTAGTCTTACCTATGCCTATGGAAACATTAGGAGGTAATGCTTATAATCGCGGCGCCGTGGCGATTATAAGCATTTGCTTTTGCTGGTGGCAGGACCTCGTGCAGGATCCGCCCGGATAGCTACCACCGTCTTACCCATTAATCTGCCGCTAAATAGTTGTACTGTGTTTCGGTTTGGGGGTATGATAGCCTGTGTAATTACTGGCATAGAGGCAACCCATTAGTCCTCAGGGTAGGCAGCGCATAGGCGATTTTTGGTCGCTATGTCCAGGGACCTCAGTTCCCGCTTTCCATCAGGTGGGCTGAGAGCTCAGTTGTCTACCTTCGTCACATAAAAAAGCGGGTTGGTGATCGCAGTAGTTTGTCTACTATGATGCTGCTGCCCATCATATATCTATAAACGTATTTTCAGCAACGCTTCAATCCCTTAGTCGACCCTTACCCGCGGGAAGATCACGTCGATTGACGACCAAAACTCACTAAGTAACAAATACCTATTTGAAATAAAGCTCGTATTTCAGTTCTGATTCAATACTGACATATCGGCTGCCCTAAGCTGAAGTCAAGTAAGTGCTTTTCAACAAATTTTACAGGAGAGCAAAAAAACGAAATTTGTAATATTTATTGACTTACATCTTTTAATTGTATGTAAAAAGGATGTCATTGGATAGTGTGGGATAAATGCAACCTATTAGTGCTTTGTTTTTTTTAGTTAGGTCAACCAATCAATTTTAAATGGCAAAAAAGGTTTCTGCTTAGATATGAGTCAAATAGCATTCTACACAAAGTCAAGTATCTCTATATTGTTCGGGTAACTCTTAGGATATGTTATGTTAAATTACAATAAAAACACCTGTTTTTATAATCAACAGACTTTATTATTTATGAACAATTTGTAGAAATGAAATTACAACGTGCAGAAAGGTAACTACGATTGATTATTTCACCGTTCTCGCTACATAATTATCCAAGTTAATAACATCTCCTTCGTCAATTAAATCAACTGAATTTTGATTTGTTTTCAGTTCTTTCCAGAATGTTTGCAGGCTCTGAGGAATGAGTTATTACTAGAGTTTCTGTGTTCTTACTCAAACTCTTCTAAATTCCACAGATCACCTGTAACGTCCAGAAGGGATAATTCGCATCTTTAGGATGAAAGTGACCTAATTCCAAATTTTGGAATGATTAATTATGTACTTAATTAAAAACACCTAAAAGCTTAAAATTTCTACTATTTGAATTACAAGTATCTGTTCTAAGATACTTGCCTTCACCATAGAATAAGGGAGATACTTGCCTTCATCGTAGAACGCATCGCTAAAAATAAATACAGACGATTTTTAAAAGCCCATATCTTCAAAAGTAAAAACAATTTTAAAATTTTTGTTTGAAAAAAAAAAGTTTTTGTAAATTTGGCACATACTTGACTTCAGCTTAGGGCAGCCGATATAAGAATAGTGACAGATTATATTATAGGGAATTTTCAGGGTGGTGACAGATCTATTCTTATTGCCGTCACCACGCGGCAATTGCTGTCATGAACTCAATTAGTAAGCATTATTATAAAGTGCGAAATTACTATTCAACTCTGGCTCACGAGAACTGATCCAGGACTTCGTTGAGGGGGGGGGAGGGCACTGCCCTGTGATATGATAGTATTTTATACTTAAAACAGCACCTAGGCATACATAAGTCCAGCGTGAGGGGGGGCAAATGCCCCCATTGCCCCCCCTGGATCCCTGCCTGATTCAACTGGTCCTAAACTAGTAGTTGTCATCAAATATGTAAGCGGCTAATGTGCTCAGAAATATGTGAACATCCATTAACAATGCATGTACGGATCTTTTGACACGTCAAAGTGAATCCATTAACAGAGTACGTACTTAATAACTAACCAAGATAATTGTACATATAGCTCTTGCGGCCATATACAGGATGTAGCAGAAATAGGACTGATTCTGGGCCCATTTAGTATTGTGATCTGATTAGGAAAACGCAGGATATAAATAAACTTTTTTCGCGAATATAAATTCTGATTTTGTATGGGGCTGGTCACGAATTCTCCATAGCCTCCAAAGCCCTCGGATACATCATATTTTATCTTTGAGTATTTAGACGGGAGATGTTGTAAACGGGCGACCTCCTCAGGCAAAGTACATTGACTAACTGGTTAACTTCGTTATAAAAAATCAGAGTATTTTACATAAATATCTATAACATAATAATAAATGGAAGTAAATATCTTGGGACATCTTACACAAATCTACTTAGTCCCAGGGTAAGCTCAATTAAGGCTTGTGACGACATAATAATAAATAGATGAATACATACTTAAATACATAGACAGCCACGGCCAAGGAACAAATATTTGTGATAAATAAATACACAAATAATGCCTTCTTTGAGATTTTAACCCGGAACCTCCAGCTTCGTAGGCAGGGTCACTACCAACTAGGCTAAGTTCTAAATACAAAAACGTAATATAAACTTCAATAATATTTCTAAACAAAATGTCAGTGAGTCTCATAAGAATATAAAGGATGGAAAAAGTTTTCGCGATTTTTTTTCTTAATCAGAATACAATTATACATACTCCAAACGGATCACTACCATTTCTATTACACCTGATTACTGTACAATTTTATTATACGAATACACCTGTAAAGGTCAAAAACATCAAGCCACCTCGTAGATACGATCCCGTTCGAAATAAACGGACGACCCTAAATAAATCCCGCGACCTATTCGCCCAGGGACTCCGTGACTAATATCCCGGGGTCTCGCGTCCCGGGATTTCGTTCAGTTTTACGGCACGATGTTAATTTTACTGATTACTTTTAGGGTTTATGTGATGAAGGTAGACAACTGAGCTCTCAGCCCACCTGATGGAAAGCAGGAACTGAGGCCCATGGACATAGTGACCAAAAATCGCTTATCGCTGCCTACCCTGAGGACTTATATGGATTGCCTCTATCTATGCCAGTAATAGGGATGATGACTGTAGTTAAAATAAATTATTTAACATTATGCACGACATACTATTATTATACTACTTACATACACATTTTGGATATACTTATATTGGCCGTGTGGTGACGGCAGAAAGAATACATTTGTCACCACCCCAACTCCTCCTGCGGGTGTCGTAAGAGTCGACTAAGGGATTGAAGTGTCACTGACCATATTTGATTAAAGATTGATGATGGGCAGCAGCGTCATCATAGTGGACACATTACTGCGATCGCCAATCCGCTTGCCCGGCGTGGCGATTATGGGCATTTACCTCCTAATGCGTCTATACGCATAGTTAATAGGAGAGGCCTACGTCCAGCAGTGGACTATTATGATGATGATGATGCACGACATAGTACACGAATAAATGATTACTTAGATGTAGATTGGAGTAATTTTTGTACAGAACTTCTATTTAATAAATTGAAAAGAACTTAAAAGAGTAGGTCATTTGGCAGTTCTCAAACGTGACGTCACTTTTGAGTATTTCATATAAAATTCCATAGTGGTGATCGTTTTGACAGTTCGAAAAAAGATGCTGATTTGACTTGCCTGTCATCATGCCTATTACACTGGCTATCTTACCCCCAAACCGAAACACAGTAGTTAGTACTAGTATTTAGCGGCAGGTTAACGGGTGAGACGAGCTATCCGGGCGGAACTTTGCATAAAAATGTGCATAGTTAAGGTATCAATCAAAACATAAATCACGATCACGTCACGTACGAAAGTTAGTTATATTGATTATAGTGTGTATTCTGTCCAAGAACATTTGGTAGTAGAAAAAGGCGTCATATTTAAAAAATGTAGGCGATAGTTGATTGCTCATGGAAAATTTTAATTTTTCGCCTTTTTTTACTGCTAAAAGTTGTAACACAAAAATTATAACGTTAAATTTTAACGTTAAAAAAGGCCTTTAACTACGAATTTACTCATTTTTTGCAATTGACCCTTTAGGAACATGTTGTAGTTTGGCTTTGTAAGTGGAGTATTTCTGTCTCTGTCACTCTAGTCTAGGCTTCATTGGTGTGATAGAGAAAATTGCAATTTATTTGTGACACTTATTAAAAAAAACTGTCTAATGACTTAAATTCACCAAATATACTCGTAATTACCTAGCTACCTTAATATACCATAAACTTATAAAACTTTAAAAAGGATTATGCACAACATTAATTTATGACTATTTTTATATTAAAGAAATCTTTTTTTTGTTTCAGAATCTTCTACTCAACTTCTACAATGTCTACTTGAAAAGATATTTCGGTAAGTTTAGATTATTTTATCAATAATTTAAACCTACCTATCTCTATACCATTCATAGAGTTTTATTTCCTATGTTTATCCAACATTCTATGTTATTCAAGAATATACAAGTCATTACATTGTATATCATTATTCCAAAAGTTTATGTGAATCACACAGTAGCCAAAGTTGAAAATAATGGTTATTATGAAGAAAAAAAACATACCTCAGAAAATTACAGGCAGAAAGCTCAACTTTACAGTAAATAAATATTTGTCAAAAGAGTTCTTTAAAACATAAATACTGTAAACATTTGATTCTCTATGTGAACACGGCTACGGTCTTTTGTCACACTGATGACACCTTGGTGTGAAAGAGACAAATACTCGAAACGTATTAATTACGAATTTCACGATATTTCTTGTGTATAATATTATTATCGGTAAATTTATAACGATTTGTAAATGTAACCGGTATCCGAACCTTAGACAATGAGACTAGTGATAGGACAAATGGGAGCAATTCCAAAGCAAATCAATTTAGTTTCCCCACGAGAGAGAATTGTGCTAAACTAACAAATTGGTCAATTTCGGCAAGCTCAACGACCTTTTAAAGCGGTTTGAACTGTCTCAAAGTAGGTACCATTTGTAAACAGAGTTATATACCTATCTATTACATATTACAAAAAAAAATATAACAAAATAAAACCTTTAAATTTGCATAGTACCATAAGAAATAGTAGACATAATATACAGTAGTAGTATATTTTTCTACTAGCTTTTTGTATGTTTTGAAGGACAGATTTTTTTGCTTTAAACAACGGCTAGAAAGCACGGTTTTTACCTAAATTTAAAGCATAAAGTAAAAAAGGGAACTAATCGTCTAGAGCTAGAGAAATATTTTTGGTACCTATATGAAGTATAATTTAGATCGAATCAAAATATAACAAATGAAGAGTGTAACATAATGACATGTAATAATATATCACATTACATTATAAAGTATTATCACAAATGTATGACGCATTGGTGTTCTACTGTAATGTCATGTAAACTTTTGTTTTAATAAATAAAATAAATAAATAAAATAAATGTTAAGTTAATTAAAATCATAAAATGATTAGACATCTGTAAAATACATCAGAATCCAATTAAAATTACATATTTTTCATTAGTGCCGAGTCCGGTACATAGTGTAATAAAAAATAGAAGAAAAAATTTAAATATAAATGTTTTTTTCATTACGTCATATAACGGGAAAATATATTTCAAATATTTAGTGACCCTTTAAATTATAGTATCGTTTATACACGACAAAAAAATCGTTTTTGTAAAAAAAGTGTTTTTGTTCTGGTGCCGGTTTCTACAGATAGTAGATTTGCCTTTGAACGGATTACCAATATTTTTGTTATTTTTGTATTATGCAAGTGCATCGATGAATTTTCTTGTTAAAACGAGGTTAAGCTCCGAATCCTGCGCATGATCCGATGATGTCAGCGCAAACAGCGAGCGAGCGAATTCCTGCGGTTTACGGGGATTATAGGCTTTATCTTGCCGCGTGGTCACACTAGTATACATCATACACATAATATCATCATCATCATCTCAGCCAAAAGACTTCTGCTGAACATAGGCCTCCCCCAAAGCCACAATGACCGGTCCTCTGCCATCCGCATCCAGCGGACTCCTGCGACCTTCACCAGGTCATCAGTCCTTGTGGGGGTACCCACTACCTTATTCATAAACCAACGTTTAGTTTCTGATAAATGTCAGTTACGGATAAGGACAAAACGTTGATTTAAACTAGATGCGATAGGTGTAAATTAATTAATGTAACGGCCCCTATTATAACTGCTTTGTTAAGGAAGCTTTCCCGAAACAGGCAAAAATCAAACATACCCTGGATACCGAAATATTTCTTTCTTTCACAGCGAATTTATTAAACATCCTATTTTATGAGTTATTTGGCTTTTTTGGGCGATTATGTTATAATAGAAGATTGATGATGGACAGCAGCGTCATCAATGTCATAATAGTGCACGCATTACTACGATCGGCATTTACCTCCTAATACGCATAGTTAATAGGAGAGGCCTACGTCCAGCAGTGGACTAACATAGGCTGATGATGATGATGATGTATAATAAAAAATATTAAAGCTAAAAAGTCAGAAACGCCTATTAACGGCTTCCAGCACAAGAAAAGACTCTAATACACATTTAAAATACTGTAATGTACCTTTGAAGACTCTTGCCTAAAAATGCATTTTCCTTGCAAAAGTTATTTCTGCATGACGAAGAAAATTAGATAAATAATTAACTATCACCCGTCTCGCGAAAATCCAATTAAAATCCTTACAGCCGTTTAAAAGCTTTTTGAACTTTACATTTTCTATTCTTAGACTGTAATTTAGTTATTCCAGTTAAGAACTTTGAGCGTTAATACATTTATTATTTACATTTCAAGATTCAAAAGATTTTTTTTTACTTTATTGCACAAAACATAAAAAAATGTATCTACAAATGGCGGACTTAACCAGTCAACCATTGGGCCCAACAGAGACTTTTTAGTTCGGGCTCAACTCGTATAAGTAATAACGATTATTTATTTATCGTATGGCATTGCATTTACACACTGGTTTTTACAATAATGATTACATCAAATTAAAATTTACGATATGGAGGGTCTACGGAAAAAAACATGTCTAGTCAATTAAAATATCAGAAGGAAAAACTACCATAGTTTTAATGGAACAAGGTACAAATTTACCCTGATTTTCATAAGGATTGGACATGTTTTTTCCGTGGCCCCTCCATATAGTAATAATGCCAAATGCGTGTTATCATAAAAAATTACAGTTTTTTTCTAAAATACTGTAAAAATTTGTTTTTTTTTAACAAATCTTCGGAGGACCATCTGTACTAAAAAACGTCGTACGCGAGACACGTGCAAAAAGGAAATTCGTAACTCGTGTAACTCGTGTAACATCGCCACTCCTTTAAAGTTTCATGTTTTTCGTACTTATGTCGTAATGTACTATTTTAATGGAGCTAAAATACTTGTTGACTGCTTTCGTTGTTCTGTGTAAGGTTCCCAAATATTTATTTATATCTAAATGTCTAACTTTTTACCTACTTAAACCTCAGTATCCAGAATACTTTCAGGCCTTATGAAATCATTGTTTCAGTAGTCATTTAACGCACAAAGTCATATAACGTCTAAACTAGAAACAAAAACCATAAATCAAAAACATTTTGTCTAATTAAACCATGCCCGTTATGGTGTCTTATGTTGCAAGAAATACAATAACTTTACAGCTACATAACTCTTTGAAAGCCTTTATTACGTAAGCTGTAAGAGTTATATTCAAATTGTATGGTAATTTTTTGTAGGAAAAAGAAATCTGTAGAACAGATGTAGGTTATGGTGGACTATTTTAAGATGACCCGTGGGAGTTCTTTGTACGGGCGAAGTTTCGAGTAATTTCTGTTCGATGGGAGAGACGCGGGAGGTCAGGTTATATTGGACGTGTTGTGATTTATTTTTTCTTTGTTTGAGTTTGGAACAAATGTTGACATTTATAAAATTCGGGTGATTGGATCATTTTGTCGCGTCTGTGGCAGAATGAGGAATTGCGTTGTCTTGTTCCTGTCGTTTGTCGTCGGTTGCAAGTGAAAAGGGAAGTCTTTATTGTTGCTATTTTTGAATTACATTATTTTTTTAGCATTAGAAAGAAAGTGAGTGATCTAGACTTGTTTTTTAATATAAAATATTGTTCACATGAAATTGAATTGGTGACAGTTCATATTTCAAAGTGCAACAAAGTTGAGAATAATAGTAGAGAAACGATTCAGGGCCCATTCGGTATAGTAAGTATATGATTACATTTTTTTTAGCAAATGTAAATTTTATTAGCTGTAAAGCTTTTTGCGTTAATGTTTTGATTGTTTTTTTCCTATTTAAAATTCGATACTGAATGGGGTGGCATGAAATTTAAAGAACTTATCATCACTTTTATTATATTTTGAATACTTTGGGAACTCATGTTCTAAATAGAACATATTATGTTGTCAAAGTGTTAAAAAAAATACATTGTTACATGTATTTTTGTAATGTACTGTAATGTAATTTATTTTTTCTATACATGGGTAATAGTATTTTATGTGACTGGTTCATAATAAGAGGCATTAATACACGAGTGTTGTTTTATGAAACGAGCCGAAGGCGAGTTTCATAATAGGATAACACGAGATGCCTAATTATGAACAGTTGCATACATAACTTTATCTACATGCATATAATAAGTTTTCTACAATATGTTTATTTTTGTAGCAGCAAATTATTGGTCACGGTTGTAGCGGCGTCCCGGATTTCTGGTGGTGTTTCATACATTTCAACATCACTGTCTTCGTCGTCATAACTTATTTTTCAGTGTAAATATTTCACAACGAACTCGATAATATTTAACTTTCAAGTCAACAGTCCAAAAAAGTTGGATGTTTGTAACAATTCAAACAAAACAAATGACTGAACTGACATTAGTTTTTTTTTATTCATAAACCAGGTAAGGTCTTGAGTCGATATCGATTCTCAGTATTCGAGATTTAGAAGAATGTATGGAATATGATTTTTAATGTGAATGAAATTACAAATCGATTAATTCGATAATCGAAATTAAAGTGTGTTTTTTCTTTATGACAGAATGTTCGAAATTTAATTGTGATTAAGATATCGGTTGCCGATATCGTAAAGTAAAAATTATGATACACCCACAGATACAGATTTCTTAAAGTAGGCTATTTGCTTACCGCCGCTAAACATATTGTAGACAACTTATGATATAGATGTAGATAAAAGTAGGTAACCTACACATAATAAACATATAAAAATCTACACATATTTATAACAATTTAGACAGTACATAGGTACCTTTCTAATTTGTGACATAGGCGAACTTATCCCTGTAAAGGTACTCTACGCCGCTTGGGAACTACTCGTATATATCAAAGTTATAATGTTACTTTGATAAATCACATTGTAAGAAATCTCATACTACTTGTAATTTTGACATAGTTCTAAAGAAGCCTAGGGTTTCAATTGGTTCAGCGTACATCCTTAATTTGATATTGAAATTGACGAAGTTGAGAACGTTTAATATGCAGGATACAACTACTATCTGTCAACGACCTGTCATAACTCATAACTTACGTTGAATTAAGTCCCTGTATGGCGTTAGACTATTAAATTTAAACTTAATGATTTACATTTCAAATATGACAGTTCTGGACCACCCACTCATTAATCTGACCTATTAATACTACATTAATCTCCATACAAACATACAAAACTTCATTCAAAGACGCAATTTTCAAAAGATAACACTCATTTGTACATTTAAAGGCTCCATTCACTCAAACAACCCATTCTTTGAAACATTCTACAAACTTACAAATTCACCTACGCAACTGTTCCAAACCCTTCTTCCACACACTAAAGCTTCAAATCCCGTACATTATCAATTTCCGAGCTGAAAACATAAATTTGCAATCCACGAACGTAGGTACGCCTATCAATAAACTATTATGCGCCGTAACTTAAGTACTTAAGGTTTATTTTAGCGTCACGTAGCGGAGCATTTTGAATTTGAAAAAGGAACACGTGCGAAGACGCGCAAGGGTTGACATTCCGAACGCTTACAAAGCGCGGGTGATTTCAAGGTTCACATAACCAGTATAAGTGCTTTCCTTATAACGCTTAGTGGTTGTAGGTCTTGTTAGATTGGTTTTTTTGAGCTGTTGATTATTTGGGCGATGGGAGCTCTCGGCCCAGTTGCGTTCGGAAACATATGCAAATGGCTTTGTTGTCTGGGTTGCGTCAGAGTAACGGGCCCGGACCAAACCGAACCTTTATGGCTTTGTGATTACAGCCTTAGGCTGGAGGATTAAAAAAGAAAACGAATTTTGAAAAAAGAAATTTCTACGAAGTTGAACATTAAATATGTATGAAACATTGTAATTTTTTTACGATCAGGTTTAAAAAAATCGACTTTTGAAGTTATTTTTTTTTTAATGAGGACTTAGTATTATAGTATTTTGTGATTTTGGTTTTGTGTTTATTATAATTTTATTGTGTATTTTTTTTCAATAAATGATTATTAAAAAAAAAAAATGAGGACTCAGTTGTATTCTAATATTTTTCCTCATTTAATTTCATTTATTTACTATTTGTGAGAAATTAGTTACATTGCCGGTACATAGGAGACAATTTACATTGGTATCGTGTCACCATAACTCTACGACATGTTTACAAACAAATTTTAATCTCGGATTAAAATATGTTATAAAGAAGTATAATGCAACTTTATTTTTGACCTGACATTGGAAAATAGTTGTGTAATTTGCATTTAATATAATTGTAATAGGTTTGTGTGATTTACTAAATTTAATATTAATTTGTGTACTAAATAATGCGAACTGAAGATAATTCAAGATTGATAATAATTATTTTGCACGTAAAAAAAGTAATTGCATAATACCGATTTACGAATATTTCTTAAGTAAAAGAGTTTCACCTTAATATCTCGAAAAGACCTTCAAAGTTGTATTGCTTTTGTTTCCAAATTAAGTTCAAAAGTTGTTACATAAACTACCCTACAGAAAAGTTAAGTAATGTTCCTCAGATTACAATTTCGAAACAATTTTGATTTATTTCTAAAAGGTTATATTCACCAAACGTTTTGTTATGTCTTGCGCTTTAATTTTACATGAACTTTTTTTACCTTTTATTTAATTTTTTGTATAAATTATTTTATTTATTTATTATGATTTTGGAGATTTTTTCAATTATACAATAAAAATAATTAAAACATACCTACTCAAAACTAACTAAACTTAACTACCATATCCCCCAAGTCGCTTTATTTAAATTATATCATTATTAAATTGTATAGGAAAGAAAAATACCAAATTTAATTACCATCGCTTTAAGAATCAGTAGCAAAAGCACAGTGTGCTTATCATGAGCTGTGCCGCGTTATTAAAGCGGACATACTTTCTATCCATCTCGCTCGTACAGTCAAGTGGAAAAATATATATCGAAAGAATCCGCTCATAAATATGTTACGACGTTCTTATTACACAGAATTAGAGTGCACTGGGACATCTTTTTGAACATTTTTGTGTACACCTTATTTTGTCTTTGACTGTACTTGCGGGTTGGCGCGAGCGAGCCGGATTGAAAGTAAATCCGCGTTAATAATGCGACAGTTTATGGTACAGCTACAGAACTTAGGTTTGAATCCTACCTCGGACACTGGTAAGCTTTTAAACTTGGTACTTACCTTAATTAAGAGTTTATCATAAGTACCTACTTAAAAAAAAAATTAAAATTTTATCTGTTTTTTTTTTTAATACAATCATTACATCTTTCAGGCCTATGTTCAGCAGTGGACGTCTTTCGGCTGATATGATGATGATGATGATGATGATGATGATGACATTGATGACATCTTTCATTACATATAGGTACTTAACTGCTAATCTTAAAACCTAATAGTAGTTTATTTAACAAATAGGTATTACAAGCCTTGTAAATAACCTAACCTAAAATAACGTAGAAACTCACTCTCGATATGTCAATTAGCTGTCACCAATTCGCATTCGAATCCCCAGAGAAACACACGTTACACGGAAATAGAATAAACATATAAGTGGTACGTACGGTGAAAATAATAGTATTACGGTAATTGATTTGGACTATTACGTATACAGAGTGTAAAAACACATAGGGACACCTACAAGAAGATTTGTTTAAAATAGGTTGTTCTTTGGCGAATAAATTATGTCTTTGTTTTTGTTGAGAAATCATGTGCTGTATCAAAGTGACCGCTAATAAATAGACTATTCCTAGTTTCCTCATTGCAATATGATATATTGAATGCGACAAAAATAAAAAAGAACCTTTAAAATATAACTTTTTATCGTCTCCTAACTTAGAAAAAAGATAAATATCGTTAGTTCTTATAGTGAAAATTTGTATCTCGTGGAAATAATGTATCTGGGACAATATTTTTTCCTACATGACTTAACAGACCTTATGATTAGGAACAGAAAAAAAATCTTTAAAAAAGTTATTTCGGCTACAAAACAAAAATCGATCAAAAACCAAATAACCCGTTCATTTTTCCTAAAATGTATTGAATACACATATTTATTAATCTGTGAAACAGAAATATACAGGTATAATAATAGACAATTTAATAAGTTGTTATTGTTAGTAACATAATGAGGTAATGATTGCGCGCACGCACCTTTAAGTATTAACATTAACGGACATGTTCATTTACTAGAACAAGCATTCAACTTAAATGTGATCGTTAATTTAATGGACCATTAATATAAGCCTTACAATAAAATAAGCCTATTTTGTAGTTTAAAATGTCGATTTGTTTTGTATTGATTTGATAAAATAAATATGAAGGGTCCACGGAAAATAGTACATTACGACAAGTGCGAAAAACATGAAATTCGAAACGAGTGGCGATGTTTTAATACACGACCGATAGGGAGTGTTTTAAATCGACACGAGTTACGAATTTCGTTTTTGCACGTGTCTCGTACGAAGTTTTTTAGTACCTACAGATGGCCCTCTGAAGTTTTGGACCTGACGTAAAATGACCCACTTCTCGCACTAGAGCCTAAAAAGTACACCATCTGTACTAAAATAGTACATTACGACACAAGTGCGAAAAACACGAAATTCGAAACGTGTGGTGATGTTTTAAAACACGAACGATAGGGAGTGTTTCATCAAATAATTCGTCCATTCTTCATAAAATGTATTAGTAGAACTATGAACACGCATTTTCTAATGAAATATGCACACATTATTTGCTATAAAAATATCGAGAAATTAATAAAAGCTACTCGATTTGAATCGAAAATATTAAAAGTTTCCAGAAAATCTCTTGAAATGCAAAGTCTTCGATTTAAATTTAAAACGAGACCAAGTTCAAATAAAATCTAGTCTTTGATATAAAATGCTCAACGATCTTGATATTCTCTAAAGCTTCTTTTTATAATCGTCTGAAACATTAAGTTTGTTTTTGGTGTATGAACATATGAGATAATTTTTACTTTTTAACAAAATTTTAGTTTCATATAGGTCACCGTCATACAGGGTGCTCGCGAGGAAAGATTTTAATGCTGGATTCCTGACCATATTTAGAGTCTTTAATGTTAAATAAAATTTCCTGGATTCGGCTTTGGTTTCAGAGATAATCAACCTTTTTTCGAAATAAGTTGTTCGACGTAACTCGTCATTTAACTTCTTTTTGAGTACAATGCTACCACAATGTGTTCTAATATTACGACACCTTTTACGTGATAATCAAAAAATACGAATAGACTTGACGAAATAACCTGGACTTAAAAAAAATTGAAATAAATAATTTAAACAAATGTTGTTATGATAAAAAGTATTCAAAAAGCCAAAAAAAAAAAGAAAAAATATATCTTTTTTTGGTGGACATTAGGGCTCATAATATATTTTGTTTATTTTGATGTCTAGAATGCATAGTTAAAATTTTTCGGAATGCTCGCGAGCACCCTGTATACCGGAGCGGCCACGGTGATCAAAAAATCTAAACATGAATGAATAGAGGCCTGCTCAGTATTTTTTGAGTAACCTGGCCTGTCCTATAAGCTTTATGCAGACTGTAGAAATCGGATGTGGGCATCAAAAAGACCTACTGCCTCGTTCAAAAATCATGTGATCGATTTAGGGTGTGGGGACAGCAGATATAGGTGCATTTAGACTAAACGAGCATTCGCTCATTCTATCCCCACTACGAAATTAATTTCGACGAATCACGTTTTGTGTAACGAATGCATTTCGTAGAGTGGAGGATAGAATGAACGAATGCTCGTTTGGTCTACCAGCATTGTTATTCACTAAGGAAACCGCCTTGCCATCAGCGCTGTGTCAGCGCTGCGGCAGCGTCGAGCCTAAAAATGGTATTTACCAATGCACTTTAAACGACACTAGCGCTCGGCGACGAATGCGGCGTGAGCTGGAACTACACCGGGTCGAGAGTTACCGCCTAAAGTTCGACGACGAGCTGTTCTACGTGTGAATACCGTTTTTCGCAGCGCTGCGCTCGACGTCGAAGTGAAGGCTGTCTCGTCGTCGAGCTCGTTGATGAACGCAGCGTCGAATGTGTGAATAAGAGAATAGCATAGCTATTATCAGCCGGGCCACATAGGGCAGGTAGAAAGCACAAAATTACCAGCGTTTATGCCTGAGTCGTCTGTTTGGTTGGAGGATAGTATCAAATCAAATCAAATAAGTTTATTGCATTTCATGTGTACATAATTTGATCTTATAAGCTAGGAATAGTTCCAACATGAACCCTGTGAGGGTACAGCAACACAGACTTAACACTAATTATTTACATCAAACTTATATGTACATAATTATCACGATTGATCACAGTCTGGGTCAGTTTACATCAAATATCACCAAGAGGGGACGGTGTCAAAAATAAGCCCTTGTAGAGGTCATTTCATTAAAAAAATTGCCTAGGAATCCTTGATAATAATCAAACACCGGTTTCGCGGGGGCAAATCTGTACTGACGTTTAATAGTGCGAGGACACATTAAACTATTTTTATTATTTGATATCGATAAAAATGTCGTACAACCGTTGTGTAATTTCAAGAATTTGAATGAAGAAGGAAACTATATACACAAAAATAAACTTTTTGAGGAATTAACTATCTTTAATATTTAATATATTTTCATAATATACAATCAACATTTTTTCTACATTTTCAGACTTTAATCTTCGTCGCCTTTCTAGGTCAACTGTAGTAATTGGAGCAAATTCAAACAATTTATAGTTTTGATGAATTTCTGTTTTATGACTCAGTTCTATTTATTTTCCGGATACTTTTTTCTTGCGTGGCATTTTTAGCCGCCTTAAGAAATAAAAAGGTAGATTTAATTGATCGGAATACAAAATAATATTGTTGTAGGTACTAGATGAATTATTCAACGATTCAATGGTTGTCAAAAGTGACTCGACACAGTCAATGTCAGATACCGGTTGTATATAGTTGCGATAAGTATGAATGAAAGAGGTTTGCACATAGATAAACGTATTCCAACTTAGCCATTAGTTTAGTTATGATAATGATGGTTAAAAAAATATTTTTATGAATATCGATAAACTAAGTCTATATTTAATTAATCACTAGCATTGGTACATTTTTGCCCCCGCGAAACCGGTGTTTGATAATAATTCCATAACTAAATGAAACTATTCTGTTGGCAATGTCATCGTAAAATATCGCGGAAAACCACGAAACGACCAATCGTGAAGCGCCATTGTTATTTCAGCCAATCACGTCATAGAACTGATGCAATGCTGCAAAATACACAAATGGGTTACTTCGCGACCTTTACACAGTGTTTGCGATACATTGCCGCATTTATTTGAATACTCGAATGTGTTACACTTACGCCGACAGACGTCTATTTTGCTCTTACGCCATCGTAACACGACATAATGTTTTTTTCATCTCACTTGCTTTTTAAGCGTGCTGTTCCTTGTGCGTTGCGGGAGTTATAGAATAATGAAATTCTCTAGGGAGTTACAGAAGAATTAGTACGTTATTGAATATTTTGACTTAAAACTTATTTCTTTACTCACAAGTGTGATTAAAAACATTGTTTGCATCACGGTCGGTAACGGGATTAAAAACTCGAGTCATTAAAAGCCCTAGAGCGTCGGGCTTTTAACAGAATCTTGTTGGTAATACCGTACTTACCTCCCTAGACGTTTAATGTATTTCGACCGGGTTTCGATTCCGTGTCAATTGATTTACGGAGACCCTAATACGTCCATAAGCATACGTCATAGGAGAGGCCTACGTCCAGCAGTGGACTGAATTAGGCTGATGATGATTCATTGACGCCAATGTATGGAACATGTGTTGTGACGTTGATTTTAGCGTTCCGTGAAACACCTTAAAATAAATGACGAGGCGAAAAGGCGAAATTAGACATTACTAAACTTTATAATTAGCGTGAAATTAATCTGTGAGAAGTTATTTTGAGGTGCCAAAATTAAATTCAAGTATTAATAGATATTGGCTGTAGATACTAGGTTCGTGTATAGGTCGCGTGGTGACGGCAGTAAGAATACATTTGTCACCACCCCTACTCTTCCCGTGGTTGTCGTAAGAGTCGACTAAGGAATCTAAGTATTGTGACCATTCATTAATTCGGTGCATGGTGTGAATAACTTGATAACTCGAGATATTTTCGCAAAGAAAAAGGAATTTAAGACAAATTTAAGTTCCAATTTCTTCTACTTTTCATCTGAAGTTATCAAACTATACACCGTGTTTTTATTGATTTCCGTTAAATGAAAGGGAAGCTTCTTTAGGTCAAAAATAATCAATTTGTCTAAGAAACTAGTACCTTAACTCTTGAGTTATTAAAAAAATAAGTTTAATGACTGAACAAGTGTATTGCAACCTTTATTACATCCTAATGAAGCTTATTTTGACATGTGCCGTCAGTTACCTGAGATCTTATTCTTAAGGTAATCTCACACTTGCTATTTCAATTATTATGTATGAAAACGAAAAAAAAAATATTTTTTCGAATTAAACAAAAGCCGATTTACTAGGCAACTTCTATTAATGTCCACGGTGTATACGCCATGAACCAAATTGATAATGGGCAGCTGTGTTCTCAATATCATAGTACACACTACTACGATCGCCAATCCGCTTCCCCAGCGTGGCGATTACGCGCATTACCTCCTAATGCGTCCATATTGAGAGAGGCCTGGATGTAACATAGGCCTCTCTTATTAACTATGCGTACACGTACACATTATCATCATCATCAGCCTATGTTAGTCCACTGAACAAGGATGCAGTTATACAGTCACGAGAGGTCACCATCATTATTATCACACACACACCATCAGCCGATCTCAGTCCACTGCTGGACGTAGGCCTCTCCTATTAACTGTGCTTATAGCTGTATTAGGAGGTAAATGCCCATATTCGCCACGCTGGGCAAGCGGATTGACGATCGCAGTAATGTGTCCACTATGATGACGCTGTTGCCCATCATCAAACATGTAGAATGGTCAGTGACACTTCAATCCCTTAGTCGACTCTTACGACACCCGCAGGAGGAGTTGGGGTGGTGACAAATGTATTCTTACTGCTGTCACCACACGACACGTATCAAATAAATAAATAAATTGTTACGTACGTTTGATACGTACACATTAGGAGGTAAATGCCCATAATCGCCACGCTAGGCAAGCGGAAAGCGATCATAGTAATATGCCTATGATGACGCTGCTGCCCATCATCAATGAAATCTAAGAATGGTCAGCGTCACTTCAATCCCTTAGTCGACTCTTACATCCGCGGAAAGAGTTGAGGTGGTGACAAATGTATTCTTACTGCTGTCACCACACGGCAAGCCACCTGTGTACCAATATGTAATAAAATTATAGCAGGAACAATAAACATTGGCAGTACAAGCGGCCATTTTAATTTTGCTCACGTCCTACACAATGGAAACATACTTTGAAATATTATTCCAATCGTAAACAAAATAGATTCAAGAGCAAAAAGCATTAAATCAATAAATAAACAAATAAATATATATGTCAGCCTCCGTTTCCTAGTTGTTAGTGACCTTCCCTAAGAAGCTGGAGTTTCCGGGATCGAATCCTGGGAACGGCATTATTTGTGTATTTATTTATCACAAATATATGTTCTTGGTCATGGCTATGTATCAGTGTTTATACATATATATCTATGTATTTATTATATATATCGTTGCTTGATACCCACATCACAAGCCTTAATTGAACTTACCGTGGGACTAGGTCGACATGCGTAAATAATGACTAAAAAAATATTAGACCGCAGGGGACAAACAATAGGTACTTAGCGGATTTCGAAGCTCGGGGTATTACCTACAGTCAAGTGCAAAAATATGTATCGAAATAACCCTCTTATAAATAATTATTGTATGTTAAGACATTCTTATTATGGTGCATTTAAACATTTTAAACCACACAAGCATTCGCTCATTCTATCGCCCACTCTACGAAATTCGTTCGTTACACAAAACGTGATTCGTTGAAATTCGTGGATTTCGTAGAGTGGAGGATAGAATGAGCGAATGCTCGTTTGGTCTAAATGCACCTTTACACAGAATTAAAGTGCACTTGGACAATATTTTTGAGCATTTTTTTTGAGCAGTTTATGAATGAATTCATTCGTAAATTGCCACTGTACCTACACCTATCGCCAGATCGATCCGTAAAGTGACGGATATAAAGCATAGTGTACAGTCGCGATCAGATATATCGTAACTATCGTCCGGAGCTTTCAAAATGCCATAACGATAGAGGCGTGTTCAGATATTTTTGAGCGCTCCGGACGCAACGATATATTTGATGGCGATTGTACATATATGAGTCATGGCATGGCCGTCATCAATATAATCGAACTAATAAGCGTGTGGTATAATCTATGAGCGGAAAGCGGGTGGGCGAATATTCAGCGTTTTAAGGCGATTTTATTTTGTCGTTGTCATCTTGGCAAGTATTGTTACAAGAGATGACTCTGAAAAGGTATAAGCCAATTACGTTGTGATAAGTGAAAAAGTGGGACGTTTTAATTAAAATATTCACAAATATTGCTTAATAATTTAAAAATCATTCATTTTGAGAATTAGATTTGATCATTGTAAGGGACAAGCGTTGTACGGTTTTATAAGCATGTAAAGTAAAAACCGCTCTCATTACACAAACAATAAAGTTGAAATTCGTCTGGTAACAAGGGATTGGTTCTAATTGGTATTTCTTGTGATATCACGAAGTGAGAGGCGTTAATATAATTAGTGAGAATTCTGGAGCATATTTTCAACGTTAATTTGTTTAAATAGTGAGTCAGGGCGGTAATGAACTTTTGTAGAACATATCCGGAGGTAAATTTTGTAACACGGTAATCAGTTAAATTGTAATAGTTAAAAAATTATAATTAAAAGCCTTTAATGAAAACAATTTTGTCATAATTTTGGTGTTACGGATATTAATTTTGTGTACCTAAAAACTTTTGGCAGTGAAGAAAGGCGAAATTTTTGGTCGTAATTACATGTGCCGTAATGTTAGTTGTAATAATTATTCTGTATTTGCATGCATTTAATTATGTTTAAAGCAAATTATTTGATTTGAAATGAATTATTTGAATTGAAAATTTACTATTTTCTATGAGCCATCAACAATACGAGCCTACATTTGTTAATTTTGCGTTTTTCGACTGCCAAAGATTATTAGACAGAGTACACACTATAATCAGAATTATTAACTTTCGTAACACAACTGATGCGATCGTGATTTTTGTTGGAACTAAGGCCTTATTAATGTAAATTTTTTTGTAATCGACCGTAATGGCAAATAGGCATATGTTTTGCTTAATATCAAACAGTTGATGTAGCCTACGGTCGCTTGCAATTTTCGAGATAAAGAATCAGCCTTTCACAACACTTAACACACTATTTGATTTGGGGTAGGGGTCACCGAAAAAAAGTAATAAGAATTTTATATTCTGTGAAATGTGCATGCAAGTGCGGATTGACGAAGCTTACAGCAGATGCTGAGTCCGAGCCTATTGTCGTGTATAATGTTATTGTATTTTCTCTTCTTTTTGTACATATTGTCTTTATCTTTGTATTTCTTTCTTTATATCAAGCCTGCTACCGCGAACATCGAAGTTCGCAAATTGCGGGGATTTGTCTTTGTCACTCCAACGAAGGCGTCATTAGAGTGACAGAGAAAAATCCCCGAAATTTGCGAACTTCGATGTTCGCGGTTCCGACAGCAAATGTATATTTTTTTCTTTAAGAAATGGAAAAACATTGACATGTCCTCGTCCAACCACATTTTTATTATAATTATGTTATTAGGCAATTTGTGTGCATTTTCGTTTAAATATTTATTTATCGCCAAGCTTTAATAAAAATAAAGGCTCGTTTAAGGGACCATTCAGTATCATTTTCTGATAAGAAAAATATAGGAAACTTTTTTTGCGAACACATGCTTCATTTTTTTACGGGGTCAAATATAAAATATACTCTGTCCAATCAGATTTGTTAGTAGAAAAAAGGCTGCAAATTTAAATTTTCTACAGCAAATAACTTTCCCTTCCTACATTATTTTAATTTGCCGCCTCTTTCTACTAACAAATTGGTTAGAAAGAGCATAAGAAATGTTTTATTTTGTCTTCTACTGTTTCAAAGAAACTCAAAAAAATATCCAAACAATGAGTATTAAAAGAAAAATCTACCACAGCGTATACTAAAATATGTTTAAAATTAAAATAACAATCATACTCAGTTCTACAAACCCATTCGTTTATTATCAATGGGCACTTCAAGAAATGTAAAGCAGTTATAAACCTTTCGTCGACAAGTACATTCAGAATTTAAAGATAGTTTTGATCTGATATTCGTTTCTTTCTTGTGCCATTGTATTCGCTTTACGCATAGGTTACGATAACTCTGTATTTTCGCTTCAATACATAGATATTACATACATAATAATATTAGACATAAACAATTTAAAGACAATAAACAATTTTGATTTGATTTAGAAAAATAGCACTGGATTAAAATAATAAATGCTTTGGCTTACTAGCCTACTCCATTTTTGTCACACTAATGAAGGTGTCTCTGTTTTGCAAGTAAGAAAAAAAATATTGAGAAATGTTAAAACCCGTATTTTTTATAAGGAACGTTATCTTGTTTAATTTAAATAGACTGCGGGTATCAACTAAGGGTACCTATATGCAAAAAATTAAGGAAGTGGGCTCCGGCGTTATTAAACATCGGTATTTTTTCTTTGGTATATGACATCTCATATTTAAATTTACATATATGCTTATGACTCATAAATACAGCTAAAAATAATTAATAATTTCATACGATTGTTCCACAAAATAAGCTCCAGAAAGACTAGCCTCCTTATTCATAAACGTTTGCTAATAATTGTTTGTCCCTTTTGCTTTTATGGACACATTGTTAAGACCGAAAGGGACAAACAATTATTAGCGGCTGGTTAAGTTAGCAAACGTTTATGAATAAGGGGGTAAATTCTTGTCGCCTATGTCATTAGCTGACATGTCCTATCTTTCCGGTTGCATACAACCAAAAATTATCAAATCAAAATGTGTAAATCTGAATCGAGATTACTTTAAATCCGAATGGTCCCGTGATCGCGAAGCCGCGGCATGCGCGTGCGTCGAACAATCAGCCATAATATCGATGTTATGTCTTAAGATACGGGCGATAACAGATTTTCATGTGGGTGTAATATTACACTTTTTTGTGCGTATAATGTCAAACATTTCTCACGTAGAATGAGTTTCTATTGTGCTATTGTGTGGTTAATCGATCAGATTCGAGATTCCTCCAAGTCTCAAAAAAGCTCTTAAGTCAGTGTTTGTGTTTCGAGAAACTGATATTTATTTATTTTTATACCAAAGAAATAAGACCTACACTCGCGGTTCAGGTGAAATTTTTCACAGAGAATAATTTATATTCTTGTTTTTATTATATTGTGATATTTTCCGTTAAAATAGTTTTATATCATTATTTGTGTTAAGTATTTTATTACGGGGTAATTGTTATTTATGTGCCATCTAATTCACTTAATTATTTTCATATTCGAAAATAAAATATTTTGCAGAATGATTTGAATTGTTGGGTCTATGTCGGGTGGTCTCTGATCCCAAATTAAATATTAAAAAGCTCCACATGCGTTAAAAATACCGCTGGGGGGTGTAATCAGGTTGGATCTCGGTTTCTCTGCGGTTTTTGACATCTATACAGGGTGGAACGCAACGACGATCTTTCCCGCTACCGACCGAGTCTACCAACCATTACGATGAATTTTCAGTATGGGACCAACATCGAAATATCTTTAAAAATACATGAACCCCTCATACAAATTGACTGATTAGTTCGAGCGCAATAGTATGGAAAAGTCAATTTTCCATGTACGTTTTCGATGTTGGTCCCATACTGAAAGTTTATCGTAATAGTTGGTAGACTTGGGCGGTAGCGGGAAAGATCGTCGTTCTGTTCTACCCTGTATGTAGGTAAATGTATATGGACATACAAGCAAAATTATCTACAGAGCAGAGAGCATACAAATTTGTGTCATTGTTAGCAATGAGTTGTTTAAATAATTAGTCAATCGAATAATTTATTGAAATTTCATTTCGAAGCTTTAAGGTGACTATTAACACAGGTATCATATTTACCGGTCTCAAACATGTAATTTTCTGAATGATTAATTGATTGATTATTCATTCAATCGATAGTCATGTCCATGTTAATGCTAATAATGACGCTCATTTATCCACTCTCTTATTATCTAAATCTAAACTTAGTATAGCATGATTGGTGCGACAGTACGTACGCGAGGTTCAATTCCCGTCTTTAACTAATTATATTAAGAAAAGAGAGACGGATAGTCTATCTCGCGGCGATAAACTGTACTGTCGGGTTCAAAATTGCATGGACAGTTTATGAATGAATTCATTCATAAATCACCCATGCAATTCTGAATGCCACTGAACATCGGAATGGTAAATTAACTTATAGTTAATCGAGTATGCCTATGTTTCTTTTGATTACACAAATTTTAAAGCATTTCAGTGCATTCTTCTCTGGCCTATTACCGCGAAAATCGAGATTCGTAAATTTCGAAGATTTTTCTCTGTCACTCAAACGAAGGCGTCATTAGAGTGAGAGAGATAAATCCTCGAAATTTACGAATACTTATCGTTTTTCGCGGTAACTAGGGCCGCTGATGTCATTTTTATTAGTTAATTGTTACTTTTGAGCATGGTATTTAGATCTGCATTGCTGTTAATGCTTTAAATAATAATAATACAATTATAATAGTCATTTAGTGAAGAATTTGCTACTCTCACATTCCTAAAAACAATTGTCTTGTAATATCCAAACTACAGATAATGAAACTGTGTATGGTTTCAAAACAATACATCAACTTTGAATTGTCAATTGCTTTCGAATTCGCATAAAATTCGCGTACAACCTGAATTCACACTAAACTAAAAAAAGTCCCGCATCGCTTTCATGCTATGCGGGCTTGAACTTTCTCGTGGCCGTACCCGTACCATGAGACGGCAAGTAACGCTTACTTACGTTAACGGGCGGATTTTTTTTTCTTGTAGTTTTTGAAAATTTTCCAAATTTGGATATTTTCATATTTTTTCTACTCAGAATCGCGAGCTCTTTCGATCCTCATTAGCAACGGCCGAAGAAAGTGTATGAAAAATAATAACTCAATGGATTTTTTTGGGACACTTTTTTATTTCTATCAGGATCGAAAACGCTCGTGATTCTGAGTAAAAAAATTGGAAAATTAAAAAAACACTACAACAAAATAAAAATCCGCCCTAACGCTTAAAGCCGCTAAAAGCCGATGCGTGTGAAGCACGTGCACGTTGTAGCGTATGTAAATGTCATATTAGATGGCGCACCGCTTGCTGGCCACGCGCTCGTGCACGCCACGCAAGCGGTGTGCCATCCACAGATTTAGGTAATCAGTAAATTAAGTAAATAGCTCCATCTGTATGGGTCCCAAGCGTGCCGACTTTTTAGCTGTCACTGAGACGTCACGGTCGGCATTTAGTGATGGGAAAACCTAAACGATTCAAAGACACCAATGCAGTCGCCCCGCAACAATGCAGCCGTCTCTCTCGTACACATAGATTTTATATCCGTGGGTTCGCTCGCTCACTATTATATTTATTGTAGAACGAACAACACTAGTCGCTAAATTTGACGGACGAATAAAAATGGGCTGTACTATGAAGTCGAAGCGATACGCGAGAGTATCGCTAGTCTCTTATTTATCATCTCTTTAACACACATTGTCGATCAAACGCTTAAAGCAAACGCAGCAATGCAATGTAAATGCCGGTTTGTAACGTAATTCTATAGTTACTTAGGTACATCCTTGGACACATCTATAAAAATACAGAAAAAATGATTAAAAATGAATTCACGCACAATATTATTTAAAAATTACTTACGTGTGATGGGAAATATGTTTTTGTTTTTGTGCGCTGGAAATATTTGGGCTGGTGCAGTTAGTTATCATGTAATAAGGTATTTTGTATTTTTTCTTACGTGCGGCTGCAACAGCTGACGTATGTGGCCTGTCATTAGAAATGGCCATATCAGTGGCTGCCACTGAGTTCGGACACGCCAAGTAGATAAATTTGTCAAAGCAAAATTGTCATATTAGATGGCAATCTAATATGACAATTTACATACGCTACAACTCGCACGTCACGCACACGCGAACGCGTACCTGCTGCAGACGCATCTGGTGTGGCGTGGCCTTTAAACTCATGCCACCGGAGTGATTAGATGTAAGGGACCCTCTCGCTCGCACCAATTTGCGAGTATTAGCGGTATGGACAGAAATAAGAGTTACCTTATGATAATAAACGCAACTCATGATAAGCACATCGCTGTTTTTACAGCGATGTGCTTGCCAGACGGACAGCCAGACACGGGGTCCCATGAGACTAATTTTACAATTAAGCGGCCATTTTGTTTACTCTTTAGCTGAAAATGTCCGTGTTTTTTTCTGGAAACATCGACGGCAAATTGTGCTATTATAATGAATTAAATTTGTTGTTTTATTAAAACGCTTGTATTTAAATTATTTACATATTTGGAGGTACAATCAGCATCAGATAAGTTTGAGCAATATTGTCAGCCTCCGTAGCCTAGTCGGTAGTGACTTTGCCTACGAAGCTGGAGGTTCCGGACTCAAATCCCGGCAAGGATATTGTGTGTATTTACTTATCACAAATGTTTATTCCTTGGTCGTGCCAGTCTATGAATTTAGGTACCCACATCACAAGCGTATTGAGCTTAGCGTGGGACTAGGTCGACTTGTGTAAAGGTGCATTCAGACCAAACGAACATTCGCTATTCTAACCCCCCACTCTACGAAATTCGATCGTTACACAAAACGTTATTGGTTGATTTCGTCGAGCGGGGGGTAGAAGCGAATGCTCTTTTGGTCTGAATGCACCTTAGGATGTCCTAAAATTTATTCATTAAATATATCGAAACGGCCAGAGTGCTCGCAAATATCGAAGCAAACCTCTATTGCTATTAGCGTCAGAGTGCATGTTCACATATTTTTGAACTCGGCCACGCTGCTGCTCCTATTATATCTGGCCAAAATACCACAAAACTTTACAAGCGTTTTGTTCTACAAAATAGTCAACTTTTTGTATGGAAATTTATACAATTTTGTAGAATTGTACGCTTGTAAAGTTTTGTGGTATAGGCCATTGATGGCGACTGTATAAAAGTGAACTTATCCCTGTAAGGATTCTCTTCCAGTGAAACTTGTAATGCCAGGAGAAGATTCATATTTGTTATGTGTATTTTACTGTATATATTTAGGCGTATAATTAAATAAAATATATTATTACTTTAAGACAGTCGAATACGAAATTTAAGCTCTCCTAAGTCCAGGTGGGATTTCTTTGGTACATACGTCATGATATCTTATTTTTATAGTAGTACCTAGTAGTTTTAATAAAAATATATCATGTCTATAATTGGATTTTTTACACAAAAACATGTGTTTAATCACTTTGAATAATCATATGAATTATTTCAATCATATAGTCTAGCTAGTTAAATAATAAAGAGAAATCTAATTTCGATGCCATTTTATATTCACAAACATTTCCGAATATCGCCATTACTCAGGGTTGCCAACTTTTATTACCGGCAATATAAACCTCGCTATTTTATCAGCTGATACCCAAACGCTGTCACATATACCTGAACCCCACCCAAACCCATTCCAGCATTTGCGTAGGCGCGCCCATAGACCCATAATCGCCCCATCAACTTATTAGCCCCGGCCAATAAGTCAGGACGGCCGATAAAGTCAAAGCCTTAAACCTAAAATAAACAGACGATCCGTGGCAATAAAGGTGCGTTCTCTAATGAGGTCGGTTTATAGGGTGTGCTAACATTTATTCACGAATCCGACACAGACAGTCCTAAGTGCATACAAAATGCGAGGCGTTTGCGACCTTTTGGAGTTGAAGTTTCCGTCTGCGCGCGCAACCCTAGTGGGTTTAAAAGAAGTGACATTATCGAGGGACGACCAGTCGGCACGTGGATAGGCCACTGTGTTAGTTCGCGTTTTGTGCCAGCCCTGACAGACTTGGGTCAAGTTTTCGGGAACCGGTAGTGTTTTTAGTTTGATTTGTGAACAGTTTTGATTTTTTTAGACGTGGAGATGTTTTGCGCTTTGCAAAGACAAGTGTTTAAGTTTTGATTTTAATGCGGTATGTATAAACGTACGTTTAAATATTTAGGTTTATAATATTTTTTTAACCCTGTAAAGTGTTCGAAACGTCGGAATGAAGTTAAAATTAGTTAATATACGCGAGTTTATCCGTTTTCATAGTTTTATTTTATTTAGGTTTACTGAATCTTAGTATCTTTCGAGCTTTCCCTTTTAGAGTAGTTATTCAAAAACGACTGTTCGGTTTATGTTCGAAATAGTTTTATTTTAAAGTATTCTATAAACCATGATTTTTTTTAAACGTTTTTTGAACCTACGGATCAAAAGTTAGAGGGGGGAGGGACACACAATTTTTTTTCTTATAGAACGATTATCCCCGAAAATATTGACTTTACAAAAAACTTCTTTTAATACCCTTATTATTTTTAAGATACCTATAGAATGATTCCCCACGCTATAGGATTACAGCAAATAAGAAAATACATCGCCACTTCACCAGTTGGGGAGGTACCCGAAAAATGTTTTTTTTTTGTAATCAGAATTTACAACACTGAGCTATGCTGCGGACAGACGGGCAGACGGACATGGTGAAACTATAAGGGTTCCGTTTTTGCCATTTTGGCTACGGAACCCTAAAAAATACCAAAAGTCTTAAATAAAATCAAAATCGCTACCGCCTATAGCTTGTAGCGTTGGAATCTTGGATGAAATCACAGCATTCCTCGCTCGATTTGGCCGCGATATGGGCCGATCGCTTGCAATCGACTTACTTCGAGTCTTGTGAGTCGATTTATTGTTAAAGTTCTTGAAACTTGCGATTAGTTTTTCTGTCACAGGTCATATTGGATCAAATATCAAATTTTCTTGTGTGTCAATGGTGTCTGCCTATAAACGCATGACCCGCACTTTGTGACCTCGTATTACATGTTAAGGTACATTCAGACCAAACGAGCATTCGATGTTCTATCCCCTACTCTACGAAATCAACGAATCACGTTTTGTGTAACGATCGAATTTCGTAGAGTAGGGGGTTAGAATAGCGAATGCTCGTTTGGTCTGAATGCACCTTAACAATTTTTAAAAACATCTTTGTTATTTTTTTCTTATATATTCTATAGGACAGCCATGACCAAGGAACAAATATTTGTGACAAATAAATACACAAATATGCCGCCGGGATTCGAACCCAGAACCTCCAGCTTCGTAGGCAGGGTCACTACCAACTAGGCTACGGAGGCTGACAAAGTTGACAGACTCAATTAAGTTATACACGTTTTTGACACTTCGTCTGTGTAAATATTATTGGTCTCAACGGGCAGTTTATTACAGCACGTGTGGGAATTCCCCTTTCCGTATATTTTGTTCAAATATTTATTTTCCTTCCTCAGTTAAGGTGCGTTTAAACCAAAAGAGCATTCGCTGTTCTAGCGCCCGTTGTACGAAATCAACCAATCACGTTTTGTGTACCGATCGAATTTCGTAGAGTGGGTGGGAGGTTAGAACAGCGAATGCTCTTTTAGTTTGAACGCACCTTAAAAATGCCTACAAACTTTGATATTTGAATTCTTTAAATGCAATTCAATAATCAGCTAACTTAGGAAAACAAATCATTTTTTTTCTTTGTTCATCAATTTACATCTATTCTCAAAATAACTACAATTAATTATAAACAAACTACAATAGGCATGATGACTGATAAGTCAAATCAGCATATTTTTTCGAACTGTCTTTTATATGAAATACTCAAAAGTGACGTCACGTTTGATTACTGCCAAATGACCTACTCTTTTAAGTTCTTTTCAATTTATTAAATAGAAGTTCTGCACAAAAATTACTGCTATCTACATCTTATCTTAGTAATAATTTCTTCATGTATTATGTCGTGCATAATGTTAAATAATTTATTTTAACTACAGTCATCATCCCTATTAGGTACAAATAAAATTAAAATTAAAAAGTATAACTAAACTAAAACAAGATAAAAATTAAAATAAAACTAAATAAAATCTAAAACAGGCTGCGGCATGATAGGTAATCAAAATTCATTAAATAATATCCGTATTATGAAATGGTGCATAATTGCATATTATACGTACCTATTTGCTTAGTCGGTAGTGGCTCTGCCTGAGAAGCTGGACCTCCCGATCCCTGGTTCAAATCCCGGTGAAGGTTTTAACTGAAAAATTCATGTAATTTTTTTTGCATCATATCATATGATGATAATCATAATTAAAAAAGACAAATTACGCTACCTCAATTTAATTGAGGGTAATTCCAAAAATAGGGTTATAAAATTCAATATTGTATTACCTGTATACTTGTAACACTGTATACCTGTTATTATCCTGTTATTATGGTGTGCAATAAAGAGTATTATATTTTTATTGTATTGTATTGTCAATTGAGTTCCAAAATGCCATAGGTAGGTACAAGTAGAAATAAAATACATTTTTAGTACAGATGGTGCCTTTTTTAGGCTCTAGTGCAAGAAGTGTGTCATTTTACGTCAGGTCCAAAACTTCGGAGGGCCATCTGCACTAAAATACGTCGTAGGAGACACGTGCAAAAACGAAATTCGTAACTCTTGTCGATTTAAAACACTCCATTCGGTCGTGTTTTAAAACATCGCCACTCGTTTCGAATTTCATGTTTTTCGCACTTGTGTCGTAACGTACCTACTATTCTTAGTTGTTACATGATTTCGTTTTCAAATTATTATGTTATTTGAATTAGGTACATAACATTTTTAAAAGCAAACAAAATTTCGATGCCGTTGCCTCAACGAATTTATGCAACGCCATCCATTAAAGGTTTTTATTACTTATTATTACGATCACCCTTCGTTTTAGAGAGATTTTAATATTCGGCGCAGATTAATTAAAAAAAGCCTCCTGACACTTTAACAGCGTGTCAGTCACATGGCGAAAAAGTTCGCATTTTTGTAATTGTTGAAAGGAAAAGAGAGATTTTTCTCACAGTTGAAGGACGGGACATTTTAATGTTACTAATTGCTCTCATTTTGAATCTCAACTACATAAATAAAATGTTTTTGCGTTCCAGCCTATATTATTATACTCAATCTGTTACGAAAAAATAAAGAAAATAGTACATTGTGCATCTAGGGAGGTGAGTACGGCATTAATAACGAGAGCGTTAGAAGCCCGACGACGACGCCGTAGACGGAGGGCTTTTAATGACTCGAGTTTGTATTTCGTTTACCGACCGTGATGCATACAATGTTTTTCATCACACTTTCGGACAAAAAAGTTTCAAGACAAAATATTATGAAATAACGTACTAACTTTTCTATAACTCCCTGGGGAATTTCACTTCTCTATAACTCCCGCGATGCATGCAAGCAATGGCGCCCTTAAAAAGCAAGTGTGATGAAATAGTGCATTACTGCAAAAGCCGGGAAGTAAGATCTTGCAGGACGAATAGATATACAGATGTAGTGAGAAATGACTTGCCTTCGGAAACGTTCGTCAACGTCATGCTGTTTCAGTCTATCTCACTGAGACTGACAGTAATAGCTGTCATGCTACTTCAGTCAGACTCGGTGACACTGCCTGAAACAGCATGTGTTTACGAACGTTTCCGAAGGCAAGTAATTTCTCACTACACCTGTACATATACGGCTGAGCGTTGTGAAGACCTGAAGCACGATGTATAATTGGTACCTATCGAAAAGTGTACATTTTCGTAAACAGAATTCACAACACTGTTTAAAAACATAATATATCTTCTTTCTGTTATAAATAATATAAATATCTTGGGACATCTTACACAAATCGACCTAGTTCCACGGTAAGCTCAATTAAGGCTTGTGATGTGGGTACCAGGCGGCGATATATATAATAGATGACCAAAGAACATATATTTGTGATAAATAAATACACAAATAATGCCCTCGCCGGGATTCGAACCCGGAACCTTCAGCTTCGTGACCAACTAGGCTACGGAGGCCGACAATGTTATGTACGTTATATGTAAAACTCTACATACGTACAATTAGAGTAAATAACCCAAATCACGGTAAAAAATAGGCCCCGTATAATATATCCAGTCGCGTACGGAAAACGGGGCGACCCAAATAATATCCCATTACGGAAGACGCCATTTTGTTCATTGAATTTAATACGGAAAGGGTCAAGAGCGGGCATGGAACTAGACATATCCGGTTGGCAAAATTGTATGTATGTAGTAATTAAATGAATGGGGCCCCAGCGTACGCTATTGTTTGCTGAGATCGCGAAACGCCTGGTTGACGTAACTAAAGACCGAAGAGCTGGCGACTTATTCGCACAACGCATCAGGATGCTTAGCCAAGTTGCCAATCGCTAGCGCTTAGTAGCGTATCGTAGTTTTCCATTTCTGTCCCTCTTTCGTATTAGTGAGACAAAGACAGTTAGCTGCCTTTCGCTTACGATTGACGATTAAGCGTTAGCGATTGGCAACTTGTCTAAGCACCCAGTATTGCGATACAGCGAGGAAATGCCGCCAGCATCCTCGGTACAATGCCACAAGGGCCAATCTTAGATATAGGTTAGGTTAAATAGATTAAATTCGATTTTTATTTTAATCTATGTACATAAATTGTAGTTTTGACAGTAAATATTTTTAAAAATTAAATGAATGTTTAATTACCCGTGCCAGTTGAAAACGAAAAAATATATAAATATGGCTGATTTTCAAAAGCATTTATCTACGACACATATCGTGAAATTCGTTTATAGATTTATTCTTTTCTTAATACTATTATTTTTAGCTAGAAATATAATATGTGAACTCAAGTTTTTAGGTGAAAAACAAAGATTGTGTTCTGAAAGTGTGTGATTATGAAATAATGCAAGTTTTGGGTTTGTTTATATTTTTTCCGTTTTCTACTCGCGCACGGAATAGTAGTGATACGAAGATTGTGAAACGATCTTCCTTAGGGTTCCGTATTCAACTAAGAAAGGAACTATTATGATTTCGCCAAGTCTGTATATCTGTCTATCCGTCCACGTATGTAAAGATCTAAATGAATAAAGCACTCTTTATCGTTTTACAATATGCTTTTTAGATAAGACCATATTAATTTTCAACCGACTTCAAAAAAAGTTTCTTAATTCGACTGTCTATTTTTTTCTAATGATGTTTCTTTTTTTACAGGTACAATGAAAGTTTGACATTTCGAAGAGAGAGAGAGTAAGGTTGGCTGCATAACAAAATATCTACGTTCACGTGCGTATTTTTATCTAGAAACGAATGCCCACCTTCCATTGCGAGCAAAACGGACTCATTAATTGCTCCGTTTAACTTACACCGCTGGTGTGACTTACAGCCGTCAACTGCATACTAGCCGGCCAGCGATGAACGTGAAATGGAGCCATTAATGAGTCCGTTCCGTTCGCAGTGGAAGACGGGCATAAGCGCGACGTAATTATTTCTGACAGTCTAGTAGTCGTACCATGAGTTCGAAAGTCATGTTAACATTTTTATATTTGCTGCTACGGAACCCTTTGTACGCGAGTTCGACTCGCACTTCGGCCCTTTTTTTTGTTCAAAGTTGCCCCCCCCCCCACTTTTTTTTAGCAAAGGTATGATTTCTACTCATTCGATCCAAAAACTTACATTAATTTTTCGAACTTCCATTTCGTTACCGTCATACAAAGTGTAGGTATGTCAAAATGGTAACGCAATGAAAAAAAATCTTAGGTCAAAAATTATCTCTTATCAAGGTGCTTAGACAAATTGCCCATCGCTAACGCCTAATCGTCAATCGTAAACGAAAGGCAGCTAACTGATCTTTGTCGCACTAATATGAAAGAGTGACAGAGAGGGAAAACTACGATACGCTACCAAGCGTTAGCGATTGGCAACTTGGCTAAGCATTCAGGATCGGAAGAGCTCGCGGTTTTGAGCAGAAATCACATTAAAAGTTCTAAATAAAAAAAGGAGATACCTTTGAAAATAATAGCCCACTCGGTTAGGTTTTTGTTTAGATGTGTAGTTTTACATTAGACTGCCCAACTTTTATTAATACGACCATAGAAAACGTAAACAACCAATTTGACACATACAAATTGTGAACAAATGTTTGCCAAGCGTAACGATGTGTGCCGTATAAGGACACTCTTAATGGCTTCACACCTACGTTTGGTCAAATGTTTGATCAATCCTTGTTGACTTGATTGACGTTGGGCCAAGAGTCTCCAGAAAGATTTTTACCGTTTATTATAAAGACCGGGCCACACTGAATACGTGTGAAGCACGTGTACGTGGTGTGCGTGTGCGTTATTAATGTTAATAAAATTCTAAGCAGTATCCCAACCAGCTTAGGGCCAGCGTGGAGACTATAGCCCGATCCCTCTCATATACACGGTGCCCATGAGGAAGGGGAAAAAAATCATACAGCGGATTTCTGACCAAATTTGAAGTTAAAAATGTCATATGAAGTTTTCTGGATTGAGTCTATTTTAAGAGAAAATTTGATTTTTTCCTAAAACCGTTTTAGCCCGTTAAGCTATGATAAACGCTTTTGTTACCATGTTGTCTTAGTCTTGTCACACTTAATTGACAGACATCAAATGAACAAAAAAATCTTTAATTACCTAGTAAATGAGAAAAAAAACGTGTAAAGTGCATTTTTTTTGCGATAGTTTCATTAATAAAATCCTTTTTTTGTATATTGAGGCATACAAAACATCAAAAACAAATTAAAAAAAAAAATTTTTTTGCCGATTTGACCAAAACTTATACGTACTTAACATTTTTTGCTTCTGTTAGTCTCAGGAATATGCTATTAAAATTCTTCCCTTTCCTCACCGGCACCTTGTATGAGAGGCTGTGGGACGTTATATAGGCTAAAATATTACTATTATTATTTATTATTATTATTTTTTTTTTTATATCAGTATATTGCCGTGTGGTGACAGCAGTAAGAATACATTTGTCACCACCCCAACTCCTGTGGGTGTCGTAAGAGTCGACTAAGGGATTAAAGTGTCACTGACCATTCTACAAGATTGATGATGGGCAGCAGCGTCATCATAGTGGACACATTACTGCGATCGCCAATCCGCTTGCCCAGCGTGGCGATTATGGGCATTTACCTCCTAATGCGTTTATACGCATAGTTAATAGGAGAGGCCTACGTCCAGCAGTGGACTAACATAGGCTGATGATGATGATGATGATGATGATATCAGTATATAATTATAATGAAATTCGTAAAAGTATAGGAGTTGAACATACAATGCTATAAAATGGGTATTTTCAGTGAAATTCAAATTGCAAAGCTATTCCGGGATTATATAATGAGTTCCCTGAGGAAATCGGATATGGAACGATTCCATCGCCTTTGTCTCTCATCTTTCAACCGTCTGCGGTTTTTTATTTATCGAAAAAGGAGGAATTTCAAAGTGCATTTTCATCGGTAGATTAATAAATAATTCATCAATATTATTCTAAAATTTATTGCAGAAAATTGTCCATGGAAACTCTCACTCTCTCTCCACTCAAGTTTAATATTTTGATTACTAATACTTAATCATGTTTATTTAAAAAAATAGTTTTTTAATACCCCACTGCTGGGCAAAAGCCCATAAGTCTCTTTCCCCAATCGCCAGAACCCGTCACTCCCTGTCATGTTATACGCGACCTGCGACCATACGCGACCATGTTGTGCTATTGAAATTGATAAAACTATAATAATTAAACCAATTCCATGAAACAAACCTCAACTATCAAAAAACCTACAATTTTAGACTGTCCCACTATAATGCACGATTAATTTGGAATAGTGATACGGACTTACTTTTAATAAAGAAAGAAAAAGCATTTACATGGAGCGATATCCAAAAAGAAAGAAATAAATTACACAACTAAGATTTTTTTTAATAATATAGAGAATACACGCTATTCTACAAGATTGACTTTGTCGCCTTTGAACATTTCCTTGTAATATATATGCATTTTTCGCATTGACGACTTAATATAAATAATAGTAAATTTCGATGCAAGTGCAAAAAAAAATATTTCGACGAGGGTGAAAGTTGGAGCCCGAGTGAAAAGAGGGGGGCAATCACCCGAGTTAAAAAGAAGTGTTTACACATGTATCGAACGACTTTTTTGATAACAAGTGCCTTAAAAAGATAAATTAACGTTTACTTTTCCGCACTAGTTAGGAAAAAATGTTAATCTCCTCTAGAAACTACGTTAGGAATGAAAAATCAAAGCTATGTCTGTTTTCTGGTCGTAATTAACATAGATTAAACTTCACTAAAGTTGAAAAAAAAAAGCATTCAACTTCTCTTATAATTTAAACAATGCATTATCTTATAAGAAATCATTAAATTACATAAGAAAGAACCGACAAGAATCTTCAACTTTCAAAACTTACTTTTCAAAGTCCAAAAACCTTTCAAAAGCTTTCCAATTGGCCCTAATACTTTTATCACAACTATTTAGGGCTGGCAATTCCTTTCATCGCTTTCACGCACCAGTTGGCAACCCTTAATTGGGCGAAACGAAAATACGGGAACTTAAAAAAGGCCGTAAGTTACTTATTGTTTGAAGTGAGTTAAGACCTTTTGAAGAAAAGGAATTTAAGGTTTATTCTTTGAAGGAAACTATTTTGACAACGAGGGAAATCGTGTGCAGTGGCCCATTTAGGGATCTGTGCTCTTTTGCTATTTTTGTGCTGATTTATATTTATTTAGGTTATCTAAAGGTGCATTCAGACCAAAAGAGCATTCGCTGTTCTATCCCCCGCTCTAGGAAATCAACCAATCTCGTTTTGTGTAACGATCGAATTTCGTAGGAATAGCGAATGTTCGCTTGGTCTGAATGCACCTTGAGATAGGGTAAATTATAAATATTGGATGTATTATGCCAAAGAAAAAACGACCAACATCACCAACGTCCGAGGTGGGGATCGAACCCACGTGCTCAGCTTTCGCGGCTGATGCCTGTACCCCTCGGCCACTCGGTCTTAGCAACCTCCGGTCAATTTTCTCGGGTATATGCAATCCCTTACAAGGCTAGGCGCCTTTGACCATTCTCTGAGGGCAAGCACTACATGCCTGCACCTCCTATTAGAATACTTTACAGTTTTCTAGAATAGCTAGAGATTATTTAGTTAATAAATAATTTGATTTGTGTTTTCACAATATGTTTAATAGGGTAAATTGCTAGTACCTGGCCACTCTCCAGTAACTGGACACCTTATATATTATATAAAAATGGGCTGTATGTATTATAGTTAGAATTCATTTTAAGGTGGATTTACACCAAACGAGAGAATGCTCATTCTATCCCCCACTCTAAGAAATCAACGAATTTCGACGAATCACGTTCTGTGTAACGAACGAATTTCGTAGAGTGGGGGTATAGAATGAGGATTCGCTCGTTTAGTCTAAATCCACCTTTAGACAAATTCAATGTAATGAACAAAATCCTTCACCTAAAGTTTCTAATTTTTAACTACAGTAATGCCAATATTTAATTCAAGTTTTATATAATCTTGGCTGACTATGAACTTCATCCATTTTAAAAATAACAAATTCTCAATTAGGCCTCTTCGCAATTGTAAGGCTTCAGTTTGAGAACTGTTTTTGTTATAGTTCAGTTGTTTAATGTTTACTTGTACATGCAACTTTCATCATCATTATCAGCTGATAGACATCAATTTCTGGACACTGTTATCGGTTAGAAGGGCAGTCATTTTATCATCAATCATCATACATGGATTAGTCTGACAATATTGTTAGATACTATTTGTTAGATAGGTAATATTGTGAGATTTGTTGTCTATTTTGTTAGATATTTTATCCTGTAGTCAAACTTTTAAACAGGTTTGTAGGGCCTGTGATAATTTTAATATTTGTGGACTGTTTTAATAATTCAATAAAAAAGAAAAAAAGATGGGTTGAACTGAGACTCTACCGCGAACTATGAAATCCGCAAATTCCGGGGAATTTTCTCTGTCACTCTAACGAAGGCATCATTAGTGTGACAGAGACAAAAAAGGGAGAAATATTTGTTAAAACATACAAATAAATGCCCTGGCCAGGATTTGTAGCAGAAACCTCTACTTTCGTAAGTAGGGTGGTCTCCGGAGGCCGACATACGTTATCGGCCTATTAATGCAAATACCAGCTATTGTGCACGTATTACGTTATTCGATAATTAATTTAACTATCATGATATTTAAATTGATTTTGCCAAAACCTGGTATAATAAGACCATATAATATAGCGACTATCTAACCAAACCCCCCCCCCCCCCCCCCCTTCAGTCATAAGAAATAAAGCGGTTGAGCAAAGAAATAAAAAAATAATCATTGATACATTACAAATGTTCAAAAAATCTACCACTAAACCTTAACATAGCTATTAATAGCGCCTCAAACATTTTTTGCTGTCTGTACATGAAATCGAACGTTTTAAATACACCAGATAGCAAAGTGAAAGAAATGAGCCTTATTGCGTGAGCCATAAGGTCGTTGATATAGTATGCGCGGGCGACGGCTGACGGACATACGCCAGACATCGTCGGCGTCATTCATGTGCGGTGTAAGTTACAAGCGGTGTACAGAGAAGTGGTTCATTTCTTGTCAGATCGGAAACTTCGGAGGGCTATCTGTGTTTTAATTTATCGTTACTCGTTCCGGACTTCATATTTTTCGCACTTCTATCGTAATGATTATTTCCTAGAGTTCTTAGACCATCTCGGTTATTCTCCATTATCTAATTCTAATTAATGCCTCGCTTCATGCCAGTCTTTTTTAAGTTATACTTCTAATTAACACGTCGTTTTTTTTTCAGTGGCAAAATAGTGACACGTTATTAAGAGTTAGAGTTCAAATCTGGAGAATGGCCGACCCAAGCTTCCTTTATATTCATTCCACTTGAAAATAAACCATCTTCTATGTCAAATAGCTACCCACCGCTATTTGTGAAGGTAGGTCAAGTTACAAATATCAAGCACGTAAAATGCCCGTCAAAATGAAAACAATTCAACAAAAAACAAAGGTCTTGGATGAAAAAATTAAGTACCTAATTCTGCATTATTAGGTACGTCATAAATAAAGTAACAACAGTATGAAAAGTACTGAAAAAATAAGTTTGTCAAAGTCTGCGACCATATATAACGTGGAATGGACCTCTAACGCCAGCTCAAAAATGCCTCCAAAACCAATTGTTCAATTGTGCCAAGATGGGCAGGACATAGCGCTTTTCGTGACACCACGCATACGTCGGCGCAACATCTTTGACAAATGTTTATAAAATATAGCCAATCAAAACTTTGATGGACCAATCACAACTGTTTTTATTAAATGGCGGTTTAAGTTTTTATAGGTTGACATTCAAATTCATTGCCGTGATGCATTGAACTGGGGTGACACTTGTCAACTAAAATCCAGGGCCGTTTTTGAAAGGCAATTTAGTATGGCGTGCGGCTTCCATGTTTTATTTTGTTCGTAGGTCAAAGTGCAAGTGTTGTAACAATGGGAACTACAAGCCCAATACAGTTCGACGGCTATATTATAAAGAGATCAAACCGAAAATTGGAAAAACATGAAACTCAAATCTTCACGTTTGCTGACGCGACGTTTGGGGTTGTTTCGCCGATCGGAATATTTCCGCTGATATGCTAAATTGCTGACGGTTTGAAGGTGAAATACTTTGCAAATCCCCTAAACATCTGAGCCTGAGGGTGATGTTTGTATTCAAAGACATGTAGTCCATGTGTAGAGCAGTTACATTACAAAGTATTGGAATTAACTTTACTTATAGTAATTTAAAAATGTATTTTCTTTGATTTAATTGACTTAATTTCAATTAAATAAGCGTTTTGACACAACTGTGTGTAACGAATGTTTTAGACATAACTTTTGCTATTTCATACTTTCATGTTAACCTAGGAAGAGCGGAGTCTCCAACACAGGCATTATTGCTTACAGGGTGACTCCATCTCATAAATTCTGTACCTGCTGTTTCTTATAAAATAAAGAATTTTGTTTTTTTTTTTGAACTGGTGTGTCGTCGGCATAGGAGTAGAATATTTTCCGTCACAAATACGTTTCACTGGCATAGGTATTCAACGAGATCATTTCAGTAGGCATAATAGCAGCACTTAGTAGAACAGCGGCCCTACAGCGAAAAACGACATTCGTAAAGTTCGAAGATTTATCTCTCTCACTCTAATGACGCCTTCGTTTGAGTGACAGAGAAAAATCCTCGAAATTTACGAATTTCAATTTTCGCGGTAGTAGGCCAGTACCGAAGTACAGTTTAATCGACACTTCGGGAAGAATTAGGTAGAAAATTTATTATTACTGCCTGACGGCGGTCTTCCATTTTTAGTCGTGGTTTATTTAAATATTCACATCTATCTGTTACGTACTTGTATCACTCACTTATTCACAATCTAGGTTTTAATAGAAACCGTAGGGCTAAATCTTTAGTGTAAGATTTTCTTATGAAATTAAATTATTTGCGTTAGGGTTATTTTTTGTTGTACGCGACCCAAGGGATACAATTGATATAGTTTCCTAAAAGAAAGTATGCACGACTAATACCTCCATGGAAAGGCCACGACGTAACTGTCAAAAACAAAGTTTTATAAATTTTAATGCTATTACTTAAATTAAACGGTGTTTTTAAACACGCTTCATCTCATGACTTAGACCGCCGCTGTATGTAAACGCAATGGATCGATCTCGTATTAAATGTATTTCGGGAAGTAAGATTAATATTTTTTGGCACCAAGTCAAGTTTCTTGCGGTGCGGGCATGATTTTTCCGACGGAATTTGAGTGTATTTATATGATTTGTAAAACACTGGTTTAGGAGCGTTTTTGTAAATTTATTTATGTAAATTTTCCGTAATTCAGTTAGTAACAGTAACTATTGAAGCTGCAGTGAAGCACTGAAGGTGGCGGTCTAAGGTTCGAGTCCCGGTCAAACATCACAAAAATATTTTTTCCTTAATCATGGATGTTTTCAATTTATATATTGTATTTAAATAGATAGATATAAAATAGTACATTACGACACAAGTACAAAAAACATAAAATTTGAAACTAGTGGCGATGTTTTAAATCGATCGTTTTTGCACGTGTCTCGTACGACGTTTTTTAGTGCAGATGGCCCTCCGAAGTTTTGGACCGGACGTAGAATCAGCACCATCTGTACTAAAATGATATATTTTATATATTTATAAAATCCTACAAAAAGCGGATTTAATGCTATGCAGCTTTCTCTACCAGCCAACCTTTGGGGAAAACAGATGTACAAGGTGCCCACGAGGAAACGAAATAATTTTAATCACGCATTTCTGAGGCCAAAAGAAAGAAAAAAATTGTAATACTGATGAGGAAATTATGGCACAAAAATTTTTTTGATCGTAATTTCATATAAAAAGTGAATGATATTCATACTCGTAAAACTAGCATTTGAAATTAGTTTTAAGTTTTTTTTTTATCTAAAAACCTAATTTTGACCGGTTTTATTTCTCTCTTTTTGACATCTATCAATGAGGATAGTGAGACTATATTCGCCTTGTACTGAATAACAATAAGAAAATATATTTTGGTAAATTTCTAATAACTCTGAAATTATGCGAAATCCAAAAAAAGTAAATATGACATTTAAGTCTTAAAATAGGATCAGGAATATGCTGTTTAAATTTTTCCCCTTCCTCGTGGGCACCGTGTATACCTACAAAATATTATTTACTATTTTTTAAAGTTCAAATTTTAGTATCTTGTATCACCACTTTTGTAACACCCTGTAATATATCACATCAGTACTAAAGCTTTCATTTTTACAGCCGATAAAATGTAAAAGCTGCGCGATAAATATATAAAGCTTTTAAGCGAACGTTTTATGCGGGAGGTACTGGGATCGAAGCTGAGTTATATAGGGTGCTACGGTTTTAGAACGCAGAGCCTCGAGCAATCATCGACTTAAATACGTGAGTTACCAGGTTCGATAATATTTTAATATGTTCAGGTTTTAGGTTTTAAGTTGGTTATAAAACCAAGATTGTGTTCAGAAAGTGCTTGATTATAACATAAAGGTGCGTTCAAACCAAAAGAGCATTCGCTGTTCTATCCCCCGTTCTACGAAATCAACCAATCACGTTTTGTGTAACGATCGAATTTCGTAGAGTGGGGGGTTAGAATAGCGAATGCTCTTTTGGTTTGAACGCACCTTTAGGCGAATTTGCAGGTTTGTTTATTTTGTTTTACTTACAACCGACGAATGATATATTTAATCTTGAAATAACAAAAAATAAAAAGAAATGCTCAGCTGCGGTAGGATGACATCCTTTGTCTAGAATGAGTCATTATTCTCATTTTTCTACTGTTTCATAGACATTCTAGTCTGTAATGAGTGTAGAACACTTAGCAGTCTTCCATTAAGAATAATTAGAGTTCGCAGCCCGTCAATTGGCAATTAACCTCATTTTTATGTTTCAGTTCGTTGTCTTCCATTAATATTCCTAGTATTGTCTTCATAGAATATTCAAGACTAAAAATGAATAAATATAAATAAATAAAATATCTTGGGACATCGTACAGTCAAAGACAAAATAAGGTGTACACAAAAATGTTCAAAAATATGTACCAGTGCACTCTAATTCTTTGTAATAAGAACGTCGTAATATATTTATAAGCGGATTCGATACTTCTCTTTCGATGCTTACCTACTCGATACTTCTCTTTACTCTTATTCTTTAGATACTTGTTTTTGCACTTGACTGGACACAAATTGACCTAGTCCCACGGTAAACTCAATTAAGGCTTGTGATGTGGGTACCAGGCAACGATATATATATAATAGATACTTAAAATACTTAAATACATAGACAGCCATGACCAAGGAACAAATTTTTGTTATAAATAAATACAAGTATACAAATATGCCGCCGGTATTCGAACCCGGAACCTCCAGCTTCGTAAGCAGGCTACCAACTAGGCTACAGAGGCTTTAAATCAAATGATTTTGTTAAAATTACAAAAATAATGAAAACACCTCTTTCCTGCAGTCGATATACACTAAAGTTATGAGGGTAAATTCAATAAAACTATTTAGGCCAAAGCAATTATGGAAGTGGGTCATTTTTATTGCCTTAATAGGCTAATTGCGAATTTAGTTCGTGCTTCCGCGGTGGAATAACTTTACGAATAACTTTGTTATGGATAAAATGAGTTATTGTTATTAAATATTTGCCGCTCGTGGCAGTCGGGAAACGTGAAAATGTTGGCTTATTTCTTATTTATAATAATAACTTAATAGCATGAAATAAAACTATGAAAACGGTTTCGGTATCAAATTTCCTCCATTGTCAGTCATCCGCAGACCACGAACCCTGTAAAGTGTTCGAAACGTCGGAATGTAGTTAAAATTAGTTAATATACGCGAGTTTATCCATTTTCATTGTTTTATTTCATGTGTGATCCTGGCGGTAACCGAAGAAAAAAATCTTAATAGCAATAAAGCAAGGATAATTATATTTTATATGATTAACAGACATAGAAGTCGCGGTGGCAATATCGTCGATTAACTATGGACTTCCTTTCGGTATTAAATTTATCGATACGTGAATACTTACACATTGCGCAATGACATTTCATATCAACTGATAATTTATACAGGGTGGAAAGGGACGACGTTCCTTCCTGCTACCGACCGAGTCTACCAACCATTACGATGAACTTTCAGTATGGGACCAACATCGAAAGCGTACATGGAAAATTTACTTTTCCATACTATTGAACTCTAACTAATCACTCACTTTGTATGAAGAGTTAATTTTTTTTAATATTTCGATGTTGGTCCCATACTGAAAGTTCATCGTAATAGTTGGTAGAATCGGTCGGTAGCGGGAAGGAACATCGTCCCTTTCCACCCTGTATTTATATAAATAGAAAATAACGTCTAATTGACGTAACTAAAGACCGAAGAGGTGGTGACTTCCTCGCACAACGCATTAGCATTGCGATAAAGCGAGGAAGAAAGGTTGTTTTTTAATAACTCGTATGGACCACTACGTATACATAGGTATTCTTTATTCATAGTGACGTATCCCAATCTATCCATACATGTAATAACTAATCTCCAAATTGATTAATCCAATATCAATTCAATTTAATTCAATTAACCTCGTAACAACATTTCCCATTGGCCAATTTAAGTTAGTTACAGTTTTATCTATATCGGCTTAGCCATCGCTTAAATGGCTATTATTTGATAGCATGGGGCACTTAGACCAATTAGGCTGAAGAACAATATAGGTATACAACGTGTGGCCTACTAACCTGTCAAAACTTCGTGAATCAAGTGTAAGTCGGACTTGCGCGTGATGGGTTCCGTGCCATTATCAATTTGTCATAAAATATTACGTTTGTTGTTTGGGAGCGCCCTTAAATATTTATTTTATTACATATGGTGCCTTTTTTACGCGCTAGTATGAGAAGTGGCTCATTTTACTTTAGGTCCAAAACTTCGGAGGACCATCTGTACTAAAAAACGTCGTACGAGACACGTGCGAAAGGGAAATTCGTAACTCGTGTCGATTTAAAATACTCCCTTCGGTCGTGTTTTAAAACATCGCCACTCGTTTCGAATTTGATGTTTTTCGCACTTGTGTCGAAATGTAGTATTTTATTCTACTTTTTAGTATTTACTGTTATTTATAGCAACAGAAATAAAGCATCTTTGAGAATTTAACTATCACGGTTCACGAGCTATACAGTCAGTTATGATGATGTTGATGATGATGAATAAGCGTTTAAGATTATTATCAAAATAAATGGCGTCACTACTGAAAACACGAATTGATTAAACGAAAATTGATTAATTGAATTAACCAATTTCGGTGGAAACGTTATTCAATAATAATTTAATACTTACGTAATAGCTATCAAATTCAATTTTACTCGCAATTTCAATGTCAAACGATATGAGACTTTATTACCTTGACAGTAAGAGTGATGAAATATAAGAAATTACTTTTGCGAGTATGTTAGTTGAATATGAACCGTATTAAGAAGGCCATAAAAGCATATTGATAGTATTTTTAAAATGGTGATGTTGGTATGTCACGCAAGGGTAGAACTTGCCTATTTAAAATTAATTCTTATCATATGAAGAATATAATTATGTTTGTGACAACATATATCTATAGGTATAATCGATAAAATTGTATCGTAACCCACTATAGAATTTTGTAATAGTAACGTTGAAAGTATGAAATGTACAGTCAAGGGCAAAAATATGTATACCTTATTTTTACGGCATAAGATAAAAGAATGTATACATATTTATGCCCTTGACTGTATCTATACCGTTGGTTAGTAGAAAACAAAAAAAATTAAATAAATATGGCAGATATTCTATAGCATTTGACGTTTTGACATATTATATAGTTCGCAGTTATATATTTTTACGTTATTATTAATAAATATTGTTTTTTTTTACTGAAATTGTATGTGAATTTAAGGTTTAAAGTTGTAGATAAAAATCAATATTGTATTATAAAAGTGCGTGATTATGAAATAATGAAAGTTTTGAGGTTTTTTTTATTTTTTTTTTGTTTTTTATTGAGTATACCGAGTGGCCGAGCGGTGCAGTCATCAGCCGTGAAAAATGAGCACGTGGGTTCGATTCCCACCTCGGACGTTGGTGATCTTGGTCATTTTTTCTTTGGTATACGATATCAAATTAAATAAAATTAATAGGACAGTTAATTTAAATATTTACCATCTCTTAATACTTTATTTTACTACCCATTTTCATAAAAACCTGGGTCATGGTAGAACACAAGCTACCGACGTTTACACCATTTTCTAAAATAAATAAATAAATATATTGGGATATCTCACACAGATCGGCTTAGTCCCACGGTAAGCTCAATTAAGACTTGTGATGTGGGTACCAAGCGACGATATATATAATAAATAGATAAATATAGATACTTAAATACTCGTACATAGACAGCCACGACCAAGGAACAAATATTTGTAATAAATAAATAGTACACAAAAAAGGGATTCGATACCGGAACCTCCAGCTTCGTAGGCAGGGTCACTACCAACTAGGCTACAGAGGCTGACAAAAAAAAACTAAAATAAAACGATTGCATTTATTTCAGACTGCTTTGGTCCATAGTTTTTAGTTAGTTAAACAAATACATACTTAGAACATAAATAGTAATAAAGTATGTCTGTGTAAAATAAGAGACACCCTATTACCGATGTTTCCTAGCTAAAACAAAATACTAACAAATATAAATATTTTCTTACATTCTTTTGCCTTCAAAGGAAGGCTAATACTAAAAACTAATCTCGATGCTCCCTATCTTTTTACTTTGTGAGAAGATTTTTATTTCTTAGCGATCTATTGTTAGAGGGCATCTTTATGTAGGATTCCTTCCTTAGGCACTGGTCTCACCGCGAGCTACTAAGCTATGAACTATCAGCTATAAACACGAACAATAGATACGCACTCCCGTGTAAATAAAAGAGACACGGCGATACTCGCCCGGCGGTGATAGCTGATAGCTGGGCGAGTAACGCCGTGTCTCTTTTATTTACACGGGAGTGCGTATCTTTTGTTATTGTTCATAGCCGATAGTGCCTTAGTGCTGATTATTATCCATATATTATCTATTTATGTTCGTCGCTTTGATTGACCTTAATGTTAGTCTAAAATTGAAAGGGCTTATTAACACATGAAAAATTCACCCACTTCCTTTTTTATACATTAATACATTCCACAAATTCACAACATTGCAGTTAAATCGTTCGAAATGTCAAATAAACTTGAAACGAACAAAAGGGGAAGCTGGGTGAAGATTGTACGGATTCGCTGCTCAAATTGTTTCTCGAAAGATTAATAGAGTGCGGTTAAGGCAATTTGTCCGGTCCACACCGACCAACCAGGGAGTCAATACCGATACAAATCAAAGGATAAACAATATGCTGACTTCTGACCGAAGGGCGTCCTGTTTCGGCAGTTCCGAGGCAATCTGCCGAATCCTACGCCAGTAGGCTTAGCACATGATTGGTGCGACAGTATGTCGCCGCGAGATAGATGTCCTGTCTTTTACTAGCTATATAAACAAAAGAGGGACGGATAGTCTATCTCGCGGCGAGATACTGTCGCGTAGATCAAACGACGCAACGGGGCCACGTCGTTACGTCGCCTAAATCAAGCTAGTTTTAAGTTGTTTTTATTAGATTTGTAAATTTTTAGTTCGCAGTGACTTGGTTTTTACTGTTATGCTGTGAAACTTATTGGAATACAAAAAAAATCCTATTAATAATATTATATTGTTTCTCATACCTAATATGAACTGCTAAGTCTGGTTGATGTAACTAAAGACCGAAGAGCTGGCGACTTCCTCGCACAACGCATCAGTATTGCGATACAGCGAGGAAATGCCGCCAACATCCTCGGTACAATGCCACAAGGGCCAATCTTAGATATAGGTTAGGTTAAGTAGATTAGTTAGATTTAATCTATGTACATAAATTGTAGTTTTGAAAATAAATATATTTAAAAAAACTGCTAAGTAACGCCCGATTCAATTAATTAGGGACACAAGTCATTCAGTTTTAGGGTTCCGTAGTAAACTAGAAACCCGTGTCCGTTTGTCTATCTATCCACAGTATAGCTCCTTGGCCGTTAGTTCTAGAAATTTGCAATTTGGGACAGTTATGTATACATATTAATTACGCCGACAAAATGGTGGAATAAAATATACAAAAAAAAAATGTTTTATCTTTGTCACTCCAACGATAGAGTCATTAAAGTGACAGAGATAAATCCTCAAAATTTGCGGATTTTTAAGTTTGGCGTAAGGTCTGGGTAGACCCGATCAATTCCAACTTCCGGGCTAAATGGATTTTGTATTTACTTTTTAAAGCCTATTTTTATTGTTTTTATTTAAAACGTGGTGCCATGACTTTTGGTTTTATTTATTTGTATTGTAAGACGCTACCCCTAATATTATCTACATGGGTCTATATCAGCATCACTTTTTAGGTTAACTAAATGTCTGTAGATAAAATAAATTATTTCACATTATGCGCGTTATACTACAGAGCCAATTATATATACTACGAGTACACAAGAACTTCTTCTTCTTCATCGGCCTATCTCAGTCCACTGCTGGACGTAGGCCTCTCCTATCAACTATGCGTATAGACGCATTAGGAGGTAAATGCCCATAATCGCCACGCTGGGCAAACGGATTGGCGATCGCAGTAATGTGTCCACTATGATGACGCTGCTGCCCATCATCAATCTTGTATCAAAGGATGGTCAGTAACATAGGTATGCAGGATTTTTGAAAAACCTTAGCATCATTCCTGTAGCAATATAAACTACCAAAAATCAGCAAACTTTCAAATTCCTTTGTCACAAAAAACGTAATTTTGCCGCCAAGACAATCTAGTAAAGTAGAAACAGCCGTTCGTCGCATTCCGTCACAAATGTTCGGATTCCCACGATATCGCTAGAGGCGGCCATTTTGTCTCCGATTCTTTCCCTTGACTTATCGCCAACTTATTTCTTTGTAGGTTGATATAACTGAGTCGTCAACTGTATAATAGTATATTGTGCATCAAGGGAGGAAAGTTACTAACGAGTGTTAGAAGCCCGACCCCGTAGGCGGAGGGCTTTTAATGGCTCGAGTTAGTATTCTGCTTACCGACCGTGATGCATATAATGTCTTTTCATCACACTTGCCGACAAAAAAAAAGTTTTAAGACAAAATATTATTAAATGACGTACTGACTTTCTATTACTCCCTAGGGAATTTCACATTTCTATAACTCCCGCTACGCATGCAAGCAATGGCGCGCTTAGACATCAAGTGTGATGAAAAGAACTTTAAAATATAGAAATATCATCATATAAATGTACTAAAGTTAATCGAGAAATAAACAGAAAAATAACCTAAACGGAACGTACGAGTACCTAACCACTCTACATAAAATACCTTAAAAAGCCCTATTATTAAAATCAATATTTTTAACAGTACACCTAAAATTATATAATTGATTTTCCAGTTGATTCCTATATGCATAACTACGTCCAACATGTTTTCCTTGTTACGAAAACTTATCAAATTTCCCAAACATAATTCCCAATGTTAGGACACATAAAACAAAACACAAATAACCCATTTTTATCGTAATCTGAGCTCAAAATCTACATCGTTATGACGAGCAAACATGGCGGCGGAATGGCGCGAAACGTTTGACAGTTGACAGGAGCTGTCAATTAATGGCGCGAACGCGTGATAAACGAGGGGGGCATAGACGGGGATTTTTTTAGATAAGCTTGGGTTGTCTATTACTTGATAAGAGGAGGCGACGTGAAACAATTCATATTTTACGAGTTGTGCAATCGCTATCACATATATCGTACCGCCCATGGTGCCTATAAATATCTGAGCACACACACTAAGGTGCATTTAGACCAAACGAGCATTCGCTCATTCTATCCCCCACTCTACGGAATGAACGAATTTCTGCGAATCACGTTTTGTGTAACAAATTAATTGCATAGAGTGGGGGATCGTTTGGTCTAAATCAGTAGGTAAACCAGAAATCTATTAAATAATATGTCATATGTAAATTATTCTTCTTAGAAAACCTTATTACATTTTTATCCAAAAAGATTTCCTCGTTCGCAGGTATTAACCACTCATCTTTACCTATTAAACGGAATGGTCCCATTAATAATCATTTCTCAAGGATTCCGCGCCGAACTCTCAAGGATTCCATTAATTTTACCATTTAATGGAATAAATTA